>JAUPFM010000100.1:32500-122023 GCA_033026295.1 Channa striata
GTAGATAAAGCGGTCACCCGAGACTGCAAGACCAGACATACCAACCTGTGCACTGCCTGGATTGACTACAAGAAAGCCTACGACTCGATGCCGCACACATGGATCATGGAATGCTTAGAACTGTACAAGATCAACAGGAGTCTAAGAGCCTTCATCCAGAACTCAATGGGAAGGTGGAAAACAACGCTAGAGGCCAACTTCCAGCCAATTGCCCAAGTCAACATCAAGTGCGGCATATACCAAGGAGATGCCCTGTCCCCGCTGCTGTTCTGCATAGGCCTGAACCCCTCAGCCAGATCATCACCAAGAGTGGCTACGGATATCGACTCACGCAATGGAGCAACCGTCAGCCACCTCCTCTACATGGATGACATCAAGCTGTATGCCAGAAGCGAACGAGACATCGACTCGCTGATACATACCACCAGGATATACAGCCAAGACATCGGAATGTCATTCGGACTGGACAAGTGTGGCCGGATGGTTAGGAGAGGAAAGGTAGTCAGAACTGAGGGGATTGTACTACCAGAAGGCAAGATAGCAGATGTGGAAGACAGCTACAAGTACCTTGGGATCCCGCAGGCAAATGGTAACCACGAAGAGGCCGCAAGGAAAGCAGCGACCACCAAGTACCTCCAGAGAGTAAGGCAAGTCCTGAGAAGTCAGCTGAATGGGAAGAACAAGGTCCGGGCGATCAACACCTACGCCCTCCCGGTCATCAGGTACCCAGCTGGCATAATAAGCTGGCCAAAGGAGGAGATGGAAGCCACTGACATCAAGACAAGGAAGCTCCTTACAATGCATGGAGGGTTTCACCCCAAATCCAGCACCCTGAGACTGTACGCTAAGCGCAAGGAAGGAGGCCGAGGACTAGTGAGCATCAGAGCCACTATCCAGGATGAAACAACTAAGCTCCGTGAATACATCAGGAAGATGGCCCCAAGTGATGACGTGCTTAGTGAATACCTCAGGCAGCAGAAACCAGAGGAGGAGCAAGGACAGGAAGAGCAGGATCCATCATGGAAGGACAAACCCCTGCACGGTATGTATCACCGGCAGATAGAAGAAGTGGCTGACATTGAAAAATCCTACCAGTGGCTGGACAAAGCTGGACTGAAAGACAGCACAGAGGCACTAATCCTAGCAGCACAGGAGCAGGCTCTGAGTACAAGATCAATAGAGGCTGGGATCTACCATACCAGGCAAGACCCCAGGTGCAGGCTGTGCAAAGATGCCCCTGAGACAATCCAGCACATAACAGCGGGGTGCAAGATGCTAGCAGGCAGGGCATACATGGAACGCCATAACCAAGTGGCTGGCATAGTACACAGGAACATCTGTGCCGAGCACGGACTGGAAGTCCCGAAGTCACGATGGGACACACCTCCAAAGGTGGTTGAGAATGACAGAGCTAAGATCCTGTGGGACTTCCAGATACAGACTGACAAACTGGTAATGGCCAACCAACCGGACATAGTAGTTGTGGACAAACAGGAGAACAAGGCTGTAGTGATAGATGTAGCAATCCCGAGCGATAGCAACATCAGGAAGAAGGAACACGAGAAACTTGAGAAATACCAAGGGCTGAAAGAGGAGATAGAAAAGATGTGGAAGGTGAAGGCACAAGTGGTGCCCGTGGTGATAGGAACCCTGGGGGCTGTGACCCCCAAACTGGGAGAGTGGCTCCAGCAGATCCCAGGAACAACATCTGAGATCTCTGTCCAGAAGAGCGCAGTCCTAGGAACAGCTAAGATACTGCGCAGGACCCTCAAGCTCCCAGGCCTCTGGTAGAGGACCCGAGCTTGAAGGAAGAAGTAAGACCGCCCCAAAGAGAGAAGGGGCGAGTGGGGAATTTTTTTTTTTTTTTGTGTATATATATATACACACAGATACAACGATCGTAAAATAATCTTCCGTCTCTCACAGTCCGTGAAACAACAACAAAAGTTAACCTAACAGCAGGAAGCACTGAAAGAGGAAACATTGTAGATTCACCACGATATTAGTTATTACTCACATGAACACAAGGTGTTTTGGGACGGGTGACCCCAGCCAACAATATCCTGCCGCTCTGTTACACAGGGTCCAGGGGAAATGACTCAACCCAACCCACACCTCTGCTGAATGAGCGATCACAGACATTGGATAACTTAGCGGTCCAAAGTTAGCAGAGCAGGCTAATGTGTCCAGCTTTGATGAAGTCACTGAAAGTCAACTTGTTAGCTTAGCGACTGTAGCAGGCTGCTAATAATCAGCTGTGTGTCGTCACAGACAGTGGCGTGCGGTGTCCGACTAAGCTCACTGTCAAGCTGTGTATGCTGGTATGACATGTACATGCAAATAAGTCTATATTATAGTGTACTATGAGTCACTATGTTGGGTTACTGTAAGTTATTGTGCTGTGTATTTTACTGGCGTTTCCATTTCATAACCATAGCTAGTTTATGATACGTACCTTTTTGCCTGCGGCCCCAACAGGCTCTAGGATCAACACTGTTTGTGACGATTTCTGAACTTATTCCACCAAAAGCAGCTTCTTTTTTCCCTTTATTTCAGAGCACATGCCTCCTTCCTGTTCTGTTCTATGTCTGTGTCAGTGTGTAGTGAAGGTTCTTCACCTCATGTCACTCCACAGCATGTCAATATTCAAACTGTGAGTTGTGCAAAGTCTTTGTGTCTACAGTTACACTTCATCTCTATTTTTTCATCTTATAATCATTTCTAAGCCATATCCAACAATGATAAAACAAGATTTCCCACACATAAATTCTTAAAAGTAAATAAATAAATAGATATGAAAGTTCCCTTTTCCTCATAAGAATTTGTCAAATTAGTCTGAATGGTTTTATGGAAATCATACAGCATGTTCCTCAGAACAGACCACGTGTCTTTTTGGAAACCAATTGCTTTTTTCTTAGTGGACACTGAGACTTCATCTGTCGGGACAACTGCAGGGAGTTTTGCCTTTACCTCCTTTTGTGACACCATGACACAAATTTTTCACTGTCCTCTAGCAGTGAAGCTTCAGTATATATTTGTATATGTATAATTAGGCATCATCGCTGAGCTCGGAGTCATTCCTCTGTCTGTTTTAAAGGTTCCGTTCACATTCATTCATTAGCTACAAACTGTGTGAAGGTTCATCGTGTTGTTCAGAGACCGACTCTGGTGTCAGAAGTTCTGGATACTGTGACAGTTTTGTTCTGTCTCCGTAGCTACAGAACTTCTATCATTTTGAAGTCAGTGTTTAGTGTCATCACATATCGGCTCAACTTGCATCTGCACCACAAAACCATTTTACAGGACGACAGGTTCTTTTTCTTTAGAGAAAAAGTTTGTTTCTTTCTCCTTTTCACACTTAACTCAGCAGCAGCTTCACCACAGAGTGAGCAGAGAGGAAACGAACCAAGAAAAGCTCATAGAGTCTGATCACTTCTATCCGTCCTCTTACCCTGGTCAGAAACACTGACAGACTGGATGTTGTTCTGCATCAGTTCACACCAAGTTAAACTAAAATCAGCAGCTTTGCTTCCACTTTTCTTTTGCACTGCATATAGAAATCTGAACAGACGTTGAAATCAGGACTTTGTTAATCGCGTTTCAATATAACAAAAATTCATCAACAATTATTTTAACAGGAGTCAGAAAGTCTCTAACGGAACGAGAACAGGTTGAATTTAACAATCATAGATACTATCACCAATCATCAGTGGGTTGGACAGAAAAAAACACTGTACAGTCGTTTGTCTACATCAACATTTCTGCTAAGATTAATAGTCATCAGTTGTTATTCTTGGTGCTCTGATACAATTTCTAACTGACAGTTTTTTAACTGAGGTCGTTGTTTCTGTTGTTCTCTGTGTTACAGTGACACATGGTGAGAATAACTGGGGAGTGACTTACTCTCCTACTGAGATCTGTGTCCTCGAAGGATCAACAGTGGACATACACTGTACATACACATACCCATCCAGGACAGGAGACGCTGTTACTACAGTTGAAGACACATTCTGGTTTACTAAAGTCAATAACTATAAATATGTGGATCTGAAAATATCGTCAGTGTTTGCAGGTCGTCTGCAGTTTTCCCGTGATGAGAACAACTGCAGTCTGAGAATAACAGACGTGAGACAGAGCGACTCAGATGTTTATTATTTCAGATTCATCACAAACCATCAAGGAGGGAGATACACTGGTGAACCTGGAGTCACTTTGACTGTCAAAGGTAACAGTTTTTAAAATGATCTTTTTATAATTGGTCTCATGGTGAAAAAGTAATTAACCTGTCTCACAGCAAAAAAGAAACACTTTTAATTTTTATGTCAGTTAATAAAATTTTGTCTTTGAGGAACAATAAAATAAACATGCATGTTGAACGTGTGGATTTAGGACATTTACATGTTTTTTTTCCTTCTTTACAATTCCAGCTCTACAGATCAACCGGTTTCCTTCTAGGACACAGTTCACGTGTCACAGCAGTTGTGGTCGACCTGATCATCCTTCCTACATCTGGTACAAGAATGGACAGAAAACTCAGGGACAAACGTCTTTATATCCGGACAAACTCAGTCCAACAGACAGTTATACCTGTGCTGTTAAAGGACGTGAGGACTTCCCCTCTTTCTCAGTGTGTGAGTTAATCCACAGTTTTCCACATTGAACCTGCTGCACTGACTCGTGACTGTGTCTTTTTCGACATTAACACCATGTGTTTGCATTGAGCTGTACAGGAGCATCATATCTGTCAGTAAGTCGACAACAGCACAACTGCTGAAAATCACTGTAGCTGTAACAAGACGGTTTTCACATGTTTTATCTTTCAGGTGGAGAAAAAGAACAAACCTGCAACACAGTGATTTACACTGACAGAAGAATCTGTGTCTTCAAAGGTTCATCAGTGAACATTTCATGTACTTACACCAGTGTTGGATTTATAACCTCCAAGTTCTGGTTCCGGTCTGACCGTCGTCATCAGTGGCAGAATCCCTCACAGCCTGAGGATCTTAGTAAAGACTCCCAGTATTCAGGTCGTGTCCAGGTCTCTCACACAGAGACAGGACGCTCCACTCTGACAATCACTGACCTGAGAGAGACAGATTCAGCCCAGTATCACTTCACATTCAGAACACGGGACTTTGAATGGACGAGCAGTTTACCTGGTACAACTCTGACTGTCACAGGTAATGACACTAAGTAAAATGTGAAACAAATCACTTGATAAGTAAAGAATGTGAATAGTTAATGTAAAATGTTTTATCTTCATCACAGACACTGTTCATGTGTAATTTGATCTGTAGTTTTTCTGTAAACTTCTTTACACTTTGTTCTTCCTCCTTTATTCCTGTACATCCAGCTCTGCAGGTGCAGGTGATCAGATTAACAGTCCACCAGTTTTACACCGAGGCCGAGTTGAAGTGTCTCAGCAGTGAGAGTCCAACTGGTCGTCTTCATTTGTTTGGTTCAGCAATGGACAGAGAATCAACAAGATGGAAACTGCATCTTATAAATTCCGGTTTTATCCTGGAGACAACATCTGCTGTACTTTAAAGGAACATGAAGATTGTCCTTCTCCTCCAGTGTGTGAGTTTAGAAATGTCAAGTTGTAATTCGATGTAACTAAACAGTAAATAGTTTTTAAAGTGCATGTTTTAAATTTTAATATTAGAAATTGTTCAAATTTGTTCAAATCATTGAACAACAATACTTTTTTTAATTCAATTCATCTCCAATTTACAACAAAGTCATTTATAGACAAAGAATAAAGTCATGACTATACAGACATTTAGATAAAACCCAACAAATCCCCCTAGAGCAGCTATAGGCAACAGAAGAGAGGAAAAAGTCCCTTTAATGGAAGGAACCTCCAGCAGAACCAGGTTCAGGGTGGGCAGACATCCACCGTGACCGGTTGAGCTGAGTGGAAAACATTCGGCAGGTTGGTAGGAGCAGTAGCTCCAAAGCCGAGGACACATGAAGACAGGGACAGACAGAGGGAGACAGGGAGGGAGGAACACAACTACGAGAGAAAGAAGACACAGAGTTAATGTCCTACAGTGGTGACATATAAATGTGGGCTGAGAGGAGGAAAGTGTCTCAGTGCATCAGGGGTTGGTCCCCCAGAAGTCTGAGCCTAGAGCAGCGGGACTAGAAATAGCTATAAGGTTTTCAGTGTAGTCTTAAAAGTAGAGAGGGTGTCTGCTTCCCGAATCTGAACTGGGAGCTGGTTCCACAGGAGAGGAGCTTGATAGCTAAAGGCTCTGCCTCCAATTCATGGAACCACAAGTAGGCCTGAACTCTGAGATCGAAGTGGTCTATTAGGATGATCAGGTACTAGGAGATCTGTTAGGTAGGATGGAGCTTTATAGGTAAGAAGAAGGGTTTTAAATTCTATCCTACATTTAATGGGAAGCCAATGGAGAGAAGCTAATGAAGGTGAAATATGATCTCTCTTACCAATCCCAGTCAGTAACCTATCTGCAGCATTTTGGATTAATTGAAGGCTTTTTAGACCGTTACTGGGGCAGCCTGAAAGTAGAGAATTACAGTAGTCCAATTTAGAAGTAACAAATGCATAGACTATGAATTAGATTATGGTTGACTATGAAAGATTATAAATTTGAATTTTTTAGGTTTTTCTTCTTTGCAACTTGACACTGATTATATATTAAATCATCTCCTCCAGACCCTCCAAAGGTTCCCTCAGTGTCAGTGAGTCCCTCTGCTGAGATAGTGGAGTGTAGTTCAGTGACTCTGACCTGTAGCAGTGATTCTAACCCAGCAGCTAATTATACCTGGTACAAGAAGAATGAAGACTCACCAAAAGCTTCAGGACAGATCTTCACCATCACTGACTTCAGACCTGAACACAGTGGGAATTATTACTGTGAAGCCCAGAACACGATAGGACGTCAGAGGTCTAAGTCATATTTTATCGGTCAGCCAGGTAAGTTTTTGCATTAATAAAGTTTAATAATTCTTCATCTGTGTCCAACTTTTTGCTGTTTTTGTCCTCAGTGTCAGATAAAAACAATCACATTAAAATGTGGTTTTTGGTCCCAACTCGTATTTGAGTTTCCCCTAAAAACAGGGTCCTAAGGTGAACTGGGTGAAAACTCAGGGAAACACATCTACACACTAATGTTACTGTAGCAGTCACTGAACACTAATATCAAATCAAATATAATTTTTTTGTTTAACACATGCACATAAAACACAAAAACACTAAGGTAACTGTGTGAGTAGCATATGTTTTTATGATTCAGTCTAATTTTACTGCTACAGTTTATGTACATCATCCTCTTATTGTTTCTACTTTTATTTGCAGATAAATTAGTAGAAATGATGAACATTGTCAAGTTCGTACTTGTGGTCCTGATGTTGGTTCCTCTGTTTATTGTGAGTCTTTCGACGAGGTAAAAATTAATAAAACAGTTTCATTACTTTTCTTCTTTTCATCATCTTGTAGTTTTTACCCAATAATTCTGTTTGTTCAACTTTATACTTTGTTGTTGTTTTTATGAAATTCAATCCAGGAAGAAGGAAACTTCCAGCTTAAAACCTGATCAGAATGAACATGTGGAGATGACAGAGGTGAGACAACATCCATCCATCCATAACCTGCACTGCTTATCCCGTGGACATGTGATGTGTTTATCAAAAAACAGATTATTTATCGATATCAGGTCTTAAAGTTTAAAGAAAATGAGGTGAATCAGATGAAGTGATGTCTCTTTCCTTTGTTCATTACAAGCATGTGAAATGTAAAGTTATTAAATTGATGTGCAGGTGTCATGAATGACGTCCACATAGTCTCATCTTGTCCACACCTCAGTCCTGAGGTCCATCCCTGTAGCACAGACTGAGCACAAAGGACATCAAGGAGACCTGGGCCTTATTCTTTGAACGTGGATTAACTAATTCAAGATTAGACGAGTCAGGCAGGACGTTTTAATCCTGAATCAGGTCAGAAAAGCTGGATTTCATCCTCTGGTGTAACTGTGCACTGATACATGATGATCGGTCACGACATGAACACTGGGGGTTCTAATACTGTCATGGAGGGTCAACGTGTCCACTCTGAGCAGTCGGCAGCTACGTGTGACGCAAACTCAAAGCAGCAGCTGTACAATTACTAAGCAAATTATCTACATGTTATTTGAAGCACAAAAGAAAAAGTCAAGAAAACTGTGTATTTGAAACAATAGTGATTATAGGAAAATATGTTCAGCAGTTAAAGAACTAAGGGTCAAAGGTCACTGTTGTTAAAGGTGGAGCTAATTTAACCATTTTATGTGTTCACTGGTGGTTAAAGTTCTAATAATACATGAGCGTTTAATTGTTACAAATTGTATCATAGTTTTATATGAAACCACCAGGTGGTTTTTATGTTGTGGCTGGTTTGTGTATTCAAAGCCGTCTGTAGCTGGGTGGACTTCCTGGTCCAACAGGGTTTAAATCTGACAGGACGTCTTGTTTACACTGACTAAACCTGAGCATAAACCTGCTCCTGATCCTGCAGATCTGTTGCTGGAACCACAATAACACCAGGACTTTGGAAGATCCACTAGATGCAGGATCATTTCAAATCATTAAAACCATCCAGTTGACCTGTTAACCCACGTACAAGGAACAGGACTCAGAACCTCTGGCGTCAACGGAACAGGTCACACATCCCGCTCAGATTCATCCTAACCAGCCCCTCACTCCAATCTGTCTTATTCTCTTTAGATGTAGATGCTGTGGAACCAAAGGCAGAACGGATCTGATGGGAGGAGAAATCCGAGTCGTGTGAAATAGTCTGTGGAGGATGTTTGGTTTAGTGTTCGGTGACTTTCAGAAGGAAGTCTGATGTATTTCAACATCCTTATTTCGATTCTTCTGTTCTTCTGTTGACTGAGGAAAAGCATCTTTAACTTTAGTTGGTTTTTACTTGGTCGTGTGTTTCCGTTCTGGAGCTCAATCATTTTCTTTGTGTTATCTGCCATTTTGTAGGATTTTCTTTCCCAGCAGTTTATAATTTCATGATTTGTTTTTATTTGTAAAATTGTTTTTTGTGCTGCTTTAAATGTCATGTGATCATTTGCTGCTACACACAGTCTGTGTTGGACTTTTATTCTGTGAGATCCTACAAATCACTCTTTACTCTTCAGCTGTGACGCTGAGAGTCACTCGGTGCTTGTTGACAGGTTAGTTTGTGGATGTGACACCTCACGTGTTTCCTGCTGGCTGGAGATTTTTGGTTAAATTCCACAAACCCTTAGTTGTTTCTGTAAATTATTGTTTTGTTTTGATTTAAATACTTTTATTGTCTCCACCTTGTTTCTTATATCCACTGAGTTACTGTCATTACAACATAGAAGTTGTTTTTTTTGTTTTTCTAGCTATTTTGGAATAAACCTATAGTGCATCCTGTTCATTTTGCTGGGATACATATTTTGTGTTGGTGTGGAAATATTCCATCATTTAGCGTCTGTATCTGTAAATATATAAGAACGGCCTTTTTGGGAACAGTGTGTGTTTTCTGTATTTATAACACGACTCCGTGTGTGTTAAAGTCGTCTGCTTTATCCTGCATCATTTGTGCTGTTTGACAGTTTCATTAACCAAAGAACTGGGAGAAATACCTGACTGGCACCTTTGATAATACTATAATCATTCATATTACTACAACAAGGATTTGGCAGCTCACTCATGACTAATAACAGGCCCAAACATCCTAAACTCGAATGAAAATATTAAACCTAATTAGAGTAAAACCAAACCGTCATTATACAAAAAACAAATAAAATAAAAGATTTAAGTTGTTGGACACTGATTCCTAATTTTGTAATACACACATTGGATTAACAGCAAAATGTGTCAACAATAAATCCATAATGATGTTAATTAAACTAAACAAAGCAAAGGGAAATAAATACCCAGACATCAGATACTTACACACAAGCTGTACAGCAAACCTCCAGTCAAACTGTACCAACTATTCTCAAACGTCGTAATAAAATCACCTCTTTCATTTGGCATCAACCAAAACCCACAATCCTCATAAAATCAAATCCAGTCAACACAAACAAAAAGCCAAACCGTCACAACAAGAACTGAGGATCCACCTGTTTCCCCGTTGACATGTTGTTTTTGCCCCTACACTCAGTTCTCTTGATGCAGCTCCCTCCCCTGTAGTTAGGACAGGGGCAGGTTCAGGTAAGAGGACAAACGTCTTCAAGTCCAGAGGCGACTCAGCTGCATCTTTAAGGTCCATGAGGGAAACAGTCGTCTGATCTGGTTGTAGTTCCACGTTACTGCCACTAGGTGTCAGCAAAGTAAATTATTTTCCTTTTTCTCTTTCTTTATGTCTCTTGTGAGTCAAGAACAAACTCTTTATGAAATCTTCTTCATTACTTGCTCAATATAATATTTCGTTGCTCTCTCTTCTTAAAGTTAGTTACTCTTTCCAAAAACTTTACAATGTGACTTTCGTCATCAACTCTTAAAATAATCTGACATTACACATTCATGGTCGTTGTTCTTGCACATGTTAGCAGCACGATGAACAAAAACTGGCAGGAAGACGAAAGTGTCACGAATCAGCCCCTCGTTTCCACTTCCTCATCTGGACTTTTATTTTGTCGCCTGTTTTCTCCACGTCCTGTCCCCGCTGTTGAGTTAATTCTGCCAACCTCACCACCAATCACTCACCTTGACTGTTTCCACCTGTTCCCTCCCTGCCTCTCTATACCTCACCTTCACCACAGCTCGCTGTCAGGTTGTCTCTACAACGCAACATTCTGGCTTCACGTTCTGGACCTTGGTTTCCTGTTAACGCTCCACGGGGAGACGCCCTGCTAAGCTCCTTTGTGAACCTGTCTACAGCTCACCTCCCGTTCTTCTGGTGTCCTCGTGCTTGTTTGATTTTCCTTCCTCCTTGACTGGATTTTCTATTTGTTCACCTGAGAACCGGTCTGCCATACTCACCGGCCCACCACGCACCACGCCTGTATACCTGTGCACCCATTGCTGCAAAACTCAGCCCCGGCCTTCTTCCAGCCATCTTGGTATTGTGGGTCACACACACTCGTGCCTTCTGTGAGATTGGTAATTGTGACCCTGGGCTCCCTGTCAGTTTGAGAACTCCTGTTAAAAGCAGCGCCCTGAGTTCGTTTGGACTGTGTGTTGAGATTTCTCCTATGATCTGTATTGTGTATGTATTCACATACATTATCAATAAACTTCCTCAACTTTCCTCCTGTGTCCAGTATTTTATGGGTCCATGAAATAATACCTTGTTCACAGGAAGTGGATATTTGACAGGCACATGAAAACATTATCACACAGTCTTTAATGACGGACTTTCATTTGTGACTCTACAGCCATTTTACTTATCGTGTATGTGAATCATGTAAAAAGGAAGGAAGTTGAGTGTATCTTTAACAACTTGACTTCGACATTTTAAAACCAGGGTGTAACACACACTGTTACTGCACATAACTGACCCATAAATATTCTAAGGCTCTAAGATTTGTGATAAAGCAACGATGTCTGATCAGTGGAGAGCTGCTGGTCTTTGTCTGGTTCTTAGACTAACATTTGGAGGCGAAATCAGCCTTCGGTTTAGCACGAATCCCAAGACTCGAGAGTAGAACAGTGTTGATTTTGTTGTTGGTCCTGTGTCTGATGCTTAATGTGACAGCAGCCTTACCACAACCACAGGCCGGCAGAGAGAGTTTTTATAAAGACCCATATACAAATGATGCACATTCTTCAGTCGAGCAGAGAGCAAATACTCCGTGGCCTCCTGTGTTTGGGTTTAGTTTCTGTAACTGACCCCATTGGACCGAGTGTCAGTTTTATATAAATGACACAGTCCGTCCATCTGTCCATCCGCTGTCCCTCCTTATGCATCAGCTCGGAAACTTCCCTCACAAGTATCTGGTTTTATCGTTTTCGTTCTTCACTGTGAAGGAAATGAATCGACGCATTTGTGTAAAAAGTGTAAAAATGCGCAGTTACAGTTTTTTACTTAAAATTTCACACATTGCAAACATGCACCATAGCCAAATTATCGTTCCGTATTTGTTAAACGATGCTGTTTGATTATCACTAACAGCATCTGAGTCTGTCAGGCCTCAGAGTTCTGCATTTCTCAGCAAGCAACTATGAAGCAACACGACCACAAAGTGACTGAAGAAACAGAAGAAACTAAGATTATTAATGTTTCATCACTTCTTATAATCAGCAGCTTAATGACATGATAAAAAATAAACTATAACTATTTGGAAAACTCCTACATGACTTATTTATCTGGCAAATAAAAAGGAAATATAATGACGTCATATGCAAAGAGGTGGGGTTATAAAGACGCTTTGGTCTATTTTGGTTTTACTTGATGACATCAAACATTTTATGTTAGAGCACAGACCAACAATATGTTTGATGATTCCAATTTGCACCATAAAACATGTCCAATTTTCATTTGGTTAAGATTTAATTTGAATTATTTTTAATTCTGTCTGCAGAACATTGCACATTAATGTTCTGTTAACGTATGCAGAGTTTTCATTGGTCAGTCACTGTCCCGCTCTGTGCTGTAACTTCTGTATTTCTATGTAAAAGCTTAAAGTTTAGTGTTGGCTGCTATTTTGCTCGTCGTGCTACTGAAGAAGGAAGTTTGAGTGTGATTTCTGTCTTCTGTTCACTGCTGACAGCGAAGAGACATTTTCAGAGACAGTCCTTCCCTGTTGTGAGTAGACATGTTTATGATGAGACTGATGTATTTCCTGTATTTGTCTGAGAACATGTTTTATCGCCCCACAGACACATGAGGGCAGCAGCTATGAGTTTAACAGCAGCACTGAGTGGATTTGTCGTCCTCCTGTCTGTGTCAGGTACCGAACATCTACATTTACTGCTTTAGAACAGAGGGATGAGTGAATGTTCTAAAACACAGTTTAGTGGAAAGAATATTCTGAAAAACTTCAGATTGTGTGTGACTTTTGGTTTTCAGTGTTAACTGGACATTTATTACAGTCTATCACACCCACAACTGGCAAAGACAGGTGGACCCAATAACCAAAGGCCGATGCCTGAAACTGGTGGTGGAATTTTCAACAGGCAGAGATTAGAGGGGAACCGGGTGGACTGAGCGAGTATTCTGTTTAGGGAGGAACTCTGCAGTAGAGAGAGCAGTTAGGCTGAGGTCAGAGTTCACAGGCCAGTAATCAAAACCCATTTTAAATCGTACTCATGCACGACCAGCGGGGAAAGAAGAAGACACGTACTGGATGTACCAGTGATGAGCTGAACTGTGCTCAGCCAGGAGATTTCCAGGTCCAGAATCCAAAGGAGAAATCAGAAGAGAGAGTCCAAGGGTTCGGGTACCTGAGAGTCGATTTAGTCCGGTCCATAGGAGTAGAGCAGGAAACAGGGACAGGGCTGGACACACTGGGGAGACAGAAGACAGACTGGGACAGAACTCAGTAAGTCTCTAAAAGAGGCAGGGCCAGGTCCAAGAATCCAAAATCCGAAAAAAAAAAAAAAAACACAGGATCAGGTTCAGAGACCACAGTCAGATCCAATAAGAGTTAATTAATGAGCCAAGTCCACAACCCAAGAGTCAGAGTTACAGTCCAAGGTCCAAACAGAATCAGGAGTTCAGATAATTAAACCGATTTGCGGAGCCAGTGGATCGAAACAAGTATCAGGTCCAGGGACAAATCCAAGTCGAACCAGGTAAGTAGAAAAGGCAGGTTTGGTAGCAGGAGAGTTGCTTCGTTAGTGACTTGAGCAGACAGTTTGTCAGAGCTGCTTATAAAGGACACAGGTGAAAATGATCCAGAGAAGACGGAGAGAGCAGAGACAGGAAGTTGATCAAAAAAGGCAAGAAACCAGGAGCTGAGGTCGTTTTCAGGGAACTGAAAGACGAGCAGCCTGAAGAAAAAGATTTAAAGATTGAACTAAACAAATCACTGCATTTCTATGTCTGATGGATCGTACAATGTCCATCCATCTGTTGTCTGTGACCACTCATCCTGTTCAGGGTCTAAAGGGGACAGGAGTCTATCCCAGCTGTCATTAGGAGACAGACAGGGTCCACCCTTCAGACTCCAGTCAGTCACAGCTCAAACCACCAGACTAAAACACACTGTACATCCAAATAATGTTTCAGTCCAGCTGTTGTAGAGTGATGTATCATCATTATCTGTCATCAGATCTGATCATCTGTCGTGACACATATTTAACTGAGGTTCATTCAGTTCTTGTTGCTGTTGTTCTCTGTGTTACAGTGGTACATAATGTGAATGGCTGGGCAGTGACTTACACTCCCACTCACATCTGTGCAGCAGAAGGATCAACAGTGGATTTAAACTGTAACTACACATACCCAGCAGATCAAAAGATCCAAGTTCTAAGCAGAACATGGTTTATTAAAGGGACTAAATCTGAACCTGTGAATCTGACGACAGACTCAGATTACACAGGTCGTGTGACGTATCTCTGTGCTGACAAAGTCTGTAATCTGAGAATCACAGAGCTGAGACGGAGCGACTCAGCTGTTTACAAGTTCAGATTTGAAACAAACCAACCAGGAGGGAAATTTACTGGTGAACCTGGAGTCACTTTGTCTGTCACAGGTAACATTTGTTTTCCTAAAGGTTAATGTGTTGGAAATATTTTCATGTATGTTTGAATAAAATCGTAGTTGTTCTTTTCTCCCGTTCAGCTCTCAGTGTGCAGGTGATCAAAGCAGCATCATATCCACATTATAACAGGGTGGATCTGAAGTGTCACAGCAGCTGTGATCGTCCTACATACGTCTGGTTCAACAATGGACTGAAAATTCCAGGACAAACATCTTCTGATATTTCTGTGTATGTTCATGGTGCAGACAGTTTCTCCTGTGCTGTAATAGGACATGAGAAGTTCCCGTCTCCTTCAGTGTGTGAGTTTACTCAACAATCTCCTGCTGTTTCGAAGCTGCTGTATGTGTGTGTGTGTGACTCTGTGGTATTTAATAATTCATTGTAAAACTCAAAGAAAATCTTTTCTCTGACCCATAAAAAGTCCAACACTGTAAAATCAGGCTGTAAAAATGTAAAGCGACAGTTTCCACTGTGGAAAAGTATCAAAACAATATGTTATTCCATGTTTACACAGAGAAAACACTGAGTCTCTAAAACATATTGATCTTTATGAAATGTGATTATTATTATATTTTGATCCCAGATGCAAATCACACGGGTCCTTGTTTTCATTTTCCTTAAGGCTTCATCCAAAAAGTAAAACTATCAATGCTGCTGATTCTCATTTTGATCATTTAGCAGGAGATAAAAAACAGGAAACAATCGAGCTGATCATACGTTCACTTTAGTAAATTTACTAAAGTTCTGTATTTAGGTGCAACTTTGACAAACACACGCATGTGAGATTAATCTGTGATTGTATGTGTGAATGTGTGTGTTGGTTCTGATATGGAGAAAAGAGGTTAAGATGATGGATGAACAACAGCATGAGTCTTAATGAGGGTGAATGAGACAACAGACGGCAAAGTGTCTTCAATAATTCACAAAAGACTGTATGTTTGGAAGTGAAAAACAAACCGCAGACAATCAGAGCAGGTAGAAGTGGATTAAAAAGTGAGAGAAGGTCCATGTGTCAGTGTGAGTAAAAGCAGGTCTTTGTTCATCGGGAGCTGGACTCAAACTTGTGGCTCTTTGTTTGCTTGTGTGTTTTAATAATGTTGGAGAAGTGGACGTTTGTCTTATTAGCAGAGTTAATCACAACTGCTGTTGATGATTTCTCTGGGTAACATCTTATCTCCATATCAGGACCAACACAGACAGACACACATACAATCACAGATTAATCTAACATGCGTGTGTTTGTCAAAGTTGCACCTAAATACAGAACTTGAGTAAAGTTACTAAAGTGAACGTATGATCAGCTCGATTGTTTCCTGTTTTTTATCTCCTGCTAAATGATCAAATTGAGAATCAGCAGCATTGACAGTTATTACTTTATTTTTCTGGATGAAGCTTTAAGGAAAACGAAAACAAGGACCCGTGTGATTTGCATCTGGGATCAAATTACAATAAGAAACACATTTCATAAAAGTCAATATGTTTTTTTATGTTTTAGACAGTCACGTTTAACTCATCACCAACTTGACCACAGAGTAAAACCAGCTGAATAATCATGAACAGCACAAACTGTCTCATGTCTTAGTCCGACAAACAGCCTGTAGGTTCAGAGACTCGAGTCTTTCTCAGTATTTGACTGTGTGACGTCTCATCTCAGACACACAGATTATTATAGAGATCATGGTCACGTCTTCATATGCATCATGTGCAGCTCACACAGCAGAACAAAACTAACTTAGAAAAACACTGTAAATTATGAGTTTTAACAGATGTGGAACAGGAGTGAACGTATTTAAGAAAGATTCACTTTTCAGACTCTCTGCGGATAATGTGTATTTCAGAAACACAGAATAATGTTTCAGTCCAGCTGTTGTAGAGTGATGTATCATCATTATCTGTCATCAGATCTGATCATCTGTCGTGACACATATTTAACTGAGGTTCATTCAGTTCTTGTTGCTGTTGTTCTCTGTGTTACAGTGGTACATAATCAGGATGGCTGGGCAGTGACTTACACTCCCACTCACATCTGTGCAGCAGAAGGATCAACAGTGGATTTAAACTGTAACTACACATACCCAGCAGATCCAAAGATCCAAGTTCGAAGCAGAACATGGTTTATTAAAGGGACTAAATCCGAACCTGAGAATCTGACGAGAGACTCAGATTACACAGGTCGTGTGACGTATCTCTGTGCTGACAAAGTCTGTAATCTGAGAATCACAGAGCTGAGACGGAGCGACTCAGCTGTTTACAAGTTCAGATTTGTAACAAACCAAGAAACAGGGAAATTTACTGGTGAACCTGGAGTCACTTTGTCTGTCACAGGTAACATTTGTTTTCCTAAAGGTTAATGTGTTGGAAATATTTTCATGTATGTTTGAATAAAATCGTAGTTGTTCTTTTCTCACGTTCAGCTCTCAGTGTGCAGGTGATCAAAGCAGCATCATATACAGATTATAACTGGGTGGATCTGAAGTGTCACAGCAGCTGTGATCGTCCTACATACGTCTGGTTCAAGAATGGACAGAAAATTCCAGGACAAACATCTTCTGATATTTCTGTCTATGATCATGGTGCAGACAGTTTCTCCTGTGCTGTAATAGGACATGAGAAGTTCCCGTCTCCTTCAGTGTGTGAGTTTACTCAACAATCTCCTGCTGTTTCGAAGCTGCTGTATGTGTGTGTGTGTGACTCTGTGGTATTTAATGATTCATTGTAAAACTCAAAAAAATATATTTTCTCTGACCCATAAAAAGTCCAACACTGTAAAATCAGGCTGTAAAAATGTAAAGCGACAGTTTCCACTGTGGAAAAGTATCAAAACAATATGTTATTCCATGTTTACACAGAGAAAACACTGAGTCTCTAAAACATATTGATGTTCATGAAATGTAATTATTTTATTATATTTTTATCCCAGATGCAAATCACACGGGTCCTTGTTTTCATCACAGCTTTTGTTTAAAGCTTCATCCAGAAAACTAAAGTAATAACTGTCAATGCTGCTGATTCTCATTTTGATCATTTAGCAGGAGATAAAAAACAAGAAACAATCGAGCTGATCATACGTTTACTGAGCTCTGACTTTAGAGCTGGTTTTGTTACTGACAAATTTTCAGCTGGTCCTGAAGTAATTTGCAACACATGTAATTTAATATTAATGCAGGAACAATAATATTCCTTGAAGGGGCACCAGCTTCATTAAAGTCGAAACAAGCTATGATTAAAATATTACACCTGGGAAGTCCAACCCAAAAAACCAAGTTAAGTAAACAATAGGATTTGACTTTAATTAGCTCAAATCAGTCTTTGTCATGAGTTTTGTTCCAGATTCAGCGAACTTGCTTGTATTTCTTAAGAAAGACCAACAAAGAACCAGCTCTTTTTCAATTATTTATTTACCTATGACTACTAAATATATATGTGAATATGCATATGGATATATAGAACCCAATTAATAAATGAATGGACAATAAAACATGACATAATCAATTCTAAGTAAACAGTTGAATGAATCGGGTACGTAAGTGTAATGTGTAATTTTGAGTAGAGGAAAGGAATCTAGTTACTTTTTAACTCTAATTACAGGAAAAATACTTTGGCCAGGCTCCATTGCTCTAGCGGCTGATGTATGGGCACCAGACTTCATGGAAACAGGAAGAACTTCGCCTGGCCTTTTAGCTGGTAGTTCTGCCAAGATGGGCTGCAATAGCTACCGGTTCTTTTGTGCTGAGCAGAAGTGCCGCCTCCGTTTGGGTATTGTGAAATACCGGAGAGAGGGTTTCTCCGGCCCACAGCAGAGTTTCCTGGTCACCTGGCTGGCGTATGCACTCCAAACAGCGGCCTTAGGAAGCCGAGGCTGGGGAATGGTGGTTAATAAAAACACAAAGATTGAAAAAAATCTCAGCACTCAGTTTGGAATAATTTGGCATTACTTTTTAAGCTCAAAACAAAGATCGAAGTTTGGCTTGGGGTTCCAGTCGTCAAAAATGAATTACAAAGATAAGAATAGGCAGCGTTTTAAGAATAGTTTGGAAAAAGTACGGACGAGAGAATTACCAACAAAGAGGACTTCTGGTTTCCTTAACCGAGGCTCATTCCTTCGTCACGATGGAATTCTGAAGTTGTGTGAAAGCTTGTACTGGAGCTTCGCCATATCAGGAACTGGAACTTAGCTGAAACTAGATAAATGACATTTCAACTTATTTTATATCCTGGGGCGTGTTTACCAGTGATTCAAATGTCCCGCGAGGGTAGAGCTAGTCCCCCCTCCCAAATTAAATCCTTTGTTCAGTTTAATCGCACGTGTCAAGTGGAGATTTTTTCTTTTCATCAAGCCCAAAATTTCATAATATAAAACAAAGTAACATATTACAACTTTTCTATTCAAACTCATATGGAGGTTAAAATGCTTAAAGCAACATGATATGATGAATGTAATGTTGTCTAATTTTAACATACATGTGAGAGTTCTGAATAGATAAATAGATGGAATCCATTGATTATTACATGGAAAATTAGCTCTGTCTTTTGTGTTCAAGATGTGCTTAAGTGTATCCATGGTCCTTGTTATCAATCTGTGGCCGGGAACCAGATGTGGTTCGTTTGCTTTACTCATTGTTCTTTGGAAAGTGGAGCACAAGGTCTTTTAGTTGTCTTATCTTGTGGATATGTGCATCTTACTCTAATGTTATGAAAATGTCTAAATATTATCTTCCAGATCCTCCAAAGGTTCCCTCAGTGTCAGTGAGTCCCTCTGCTGAGATAGTGGAGGGTAGTTCAGTGACTCTGACCTGTAGCAGTGATTCTAACCCAGCAGCTAATTATACCTGGTACAAGGAGAATGAAGACTCACCAAAAGCTTCAGGACAGATCTTCACCATCACTGACTTCAGACCTGAACACAGTGGGAATTATTACTGTGAAGCCCAGAACACGATAGGACGTCAGAACTCCACCTTATGTTCAATTGCTTTGGCAGGTAGGATGTGCACTGTGCTGTTCATTTGTTTACTGCACCGAAACTCATCAGCATTTTTATTGAGATGAAACTTTAGATGATGCAAATCATAAAACCATCTGCTCTGTTTTATTCTATGTTGCTGAGTGAATGTAAACACAACTGACAAAGTGATGATTTAATCAACCTGATAACATCGTCTGTATCTTTAGATAAATCACTTATGATATTGAACATCATCAGGTTGACTCTTGTGGTCCTGATTCTTCTGCTTGTGTTGAGTCTGTCGATAAGGTAAATGATAAAAAACTGTTTCTACTGTTTTTCCTTTATTTTTGTACCTGCAGAATCATGAGGTATCTTATTTTTATTCCAGGAAGAAGAAAACTCAGAACCTTGAATCTGTGGAAATGATAGAGGTGAGCAGCTCTTTTGAAAATGTAATCAGAACATAAAGTTGGATTTTAATGAAATATTAATCAGAACTCTCTTTGTCCTTCACAGAAAACAATATCAGTCTTTTAATCTACCTTTCAATATTAAATATCATTTAGGTTTTTCACATTAGGTCTATTTAGTCCCAACCTTCCTTCTCTCCCCATCAGTCAGACTCCGAACATGATCATCCGATCAGCTCAGCTGTAACGTCCATCACTGCAGCACAGAGAGACGACACAGAGGAGCAGGAAGACGTGGTGTGAAGAACAGTCAGGTTAGAGCCTCCTGCAGGAACAAACTCAAAACTCATATTCTTTTTCTGTCCAATCAAATTTCAGGAGTCACTTATAGATGTCGTGGATTGAGACAAAATGTTTAACCTTCAATGAATCACTGACAATTTAAAGGAATTCTTTGGTATTTTTCTGGTCTTTCTAATAACTCAACCTGTTTATTATATTTATGAAAATAGGTCTCGGTTTCTAACCGCATTGTTTAGACTTTGTCCATTCCATATCCATTCATGACCTTCATGACCTACTCGCTTGTCTTTGTGGAACATGCTGGTGTTGGAATCTTCCCAGCTGATATATAAATATAACACATTATTTTTTTTATCTTAAATTAAGCACTTTTTGTTCTTCGGCACTCGAGATCCTTCCACTCCATCCATGTTCAATAGAGGAAATGACCTGCCTAGGTCAGAGCATGTGGATACTTCTTTAAGACATCCTTCCTTACCATGCAGACGTGCAGTGATTGTTTGATCTTGAAGAAGCTCCTTTGTTCAGAACAACATCAAACCAATTGAAAGTTGTTTGTTCGTTTTGGTTAAAGTGACTTGGTTTACATGACACCAGTCACATGCAATAATGAAACATTCCTTGGTTTATAACATTTGACAGACAATCACAAACGCTGTTATTGCAATAAAGATCCAGCTACAGCAAGAATCTTCTCCTGCTTCTCCCTTAATATTGAAAAAAGGCAAAATAAATCAACTGAGCTGTGCTCTGCTGTCACTCTAACAGACAACAGCTGATTCTGTAGGACAGGAAGGATAGTAAGGAACTTTAGAAGTGTCAGGCAGGCCAAAGGGACACTTATTACTCGGAGCATATCTCAGTGTGGAGTTATGAAAAAGAATTCTCTGTGTTAAGCTGAACAGTCAACAAGAAGTCGGTGCAGCTTCTTAGTCATCTACATTTTGTTACTCAAAGGTTGAATCATGTCAACTGGACCTCACTCTTCTTGGTTTGAAGTTTCATCATGCAGCTTTGGCTAGGGGACACAGTTATGTCCTCCGGGTAGACTTTGTCTCCAACCTTGAAGGAAATAACTGGGTCCTCTAGCTGAACTTTTCTCTGACTGGAGAAGCTGCTTGAATAAGTATTGTAATTTCGAATATAAAAGTAGACCCTCCTTGACTTGAGGTTTTACTTTTATCGGAATGGATGTAAAGCATTGGGCCAGTTTCCTGATACTTCTTCCGGATGTATTGGGCCACTTCTTGAACCACCTTGCACCCGGTCTCTTCCTGAAAACGAGGAGATCAATTCAGATCAGACATGCTTCGTCCTTTCTCGATACCATTGTGATCCATTCGGGTGGCGTATTGCTGTGTGTAGACACAAGCTAACGTACAAGGATCTGCATTGTGGGCAGGCTTTAGTGACCCCAGGCCCCACTCTGAAGCCTGGCTGAGTCCACACAGCTTAAATTGGTGAGGCCCAGTGTCTGACTGGGCCCTCAGGGAGCCCAGTCTGACCCTAGTGGTCAAATAGTTGCTTTGTGGTGGCACCCGTTTCTTGACATTTAGCCAGCTGTTGATCCAGACATGTGGAGCCACATGTTGTTCTGGCACTGAAGACCCAGGCAGATGTTCCATTGTCTACCCTGGTTTGCAATGGCCTTTTCGGAACTCTATTTCACCTTTACCCTCAAGTTTTACCTTCTTCTTGCAAATTGTCCTTTGCCTGCAGTCTGACTACAGAAACTTTGTGCCACTCAGACTTGTGTGTGACACCCATTAAAGGGGATCGCCTCCTCATTGGCCTTGGTAGATTCACATTGGGATGTATTGTCTCCTCACTAAATGTCTTAAAGAGTCTATATCTAACAAGTGGAGAGATCATTTTGTGATAGAGAACACACTGGTTACATCAAAACTGTGGTTCTCTGAGTGACGAGACTCTCTCCAGATTGCAAACCACTTGGAAACAGGTTCTAATCACTGATTGTACCTCTGCACAGGCGCTTTATAGATTATCTGTGAGCTGTGGCTGGACAAGACGTTTCCTAAACAAGTATCCACGGGCCTCGTGTCATTTCCCAGACATGGAATATGTAATGAATGGAGGATGATCGCTTCCCTCAGAGAACCCCAGTGTTTTTACGTTGGGGAATTAATTTCCTGTGTTTTTATTCTCATTTAAAGGTCGGTAATTTCTGCATTTCTCAGTGAAACAAAGTCAGTTTCATGTTCTCACCAGCTTGTTTAAACTAATGATAAATCCACAGTGGTTGCTACAGTAACTGTGAGTGTGTTGTTGTGGGTTCGGCCGTTTGTGTGTCAGTCAAAAAGCAGAAACTGTTAATGTGACAAAGTGTAAAAGAAGGAAAATACTGTAAATATTAGATTTGTAAATTCTACCAAAACCCACAACTGGTTTTTCATTTTTTTCTATAGAGGAAATAGAATGAGAATGATGATCTGTGTACTGCATTCTTTCCTTTTTATTAAACATCATCATGTTTTCTGTTTCACTTATTTTCTGTAACAATTTTACCACAGCTATTTTTTTCTTTGTGTCAACTATGTATTTGTACGTTATTTGGAAAATAATTTACTATCTATTTACCAAGCTAATTAAAAATAATCTTTTCAAATTTCCTTCAAACTACATACTTTTAATTTTTATTTTTACTAATGTTATTATATGTAAATTATCAATTATTTTATTTGCCATTCGTAATAAATCTTTGTGTATTTAGCATTTTCATTGGTCTTGTCATTGTACATGACTTTATTGTTTTGAAGCTCATTGTACTGCCTTTTGAGACCATTTTTTTTAAAGTATTTTACTTTTTTTGTTATGTTTGTAAGCCTACATCATAAATGTTTGTTTATTTATTTACACTTGTAGCAGACAGAAATGAGTTTAATATTTAAAGTAGTGATCAGTTTAATCCCACATAGGATGTAGATTTGTTCAGTAAAGTGATGCACTGGGACACAGAGCCTGTCCTTAAAACTGCTGTGAGAAAAGCTCATAGTCGACTTCTTACATTCACTGTTCTTTCTTTGGGACATAAAACATCTTTATGTCCTTTATGAAAACAGTTTAGTGATTTATGCTCAGATATAAAAGGGTCTTTTTTGAAGTTCGTCTAGCTTCTCTAACGGCATCTGGTTCATCGTGCGTGTAATTCATGTAAAAACTCCAGCAGATGCTCCCGTCACTTCCTAGATGTTCACAGACAGTTGTTAACGAGTGGATGCTGCACATGTTAAACATCAGCCTCTTCCAACAGGTTTGAGCTGTTGCTGCTATCAAATTCAAAATTAGCTAATATTTTCTATGAAATAGTCAAATATCTCAGGTTCAAGATCTGATGATGTTTATGTTCTAATGGGGATAAAATGTGGGTTGATGAGGTTTGAAAATCGTTGCATTCTGTTTTTATTTACGTTTTACACACTGTCCAGTGTTTTTGGAATTGGGGTTATGTTGATATGCTGCTTTCATGTCATTCTGTTACTTATTTAACTTCTTGAGCATATGGAGATTAGACAATCAGCCTAATGCATATGCAAAATATGTATCTTCTAGATAAGGAAAACTAGGTGTTTTCTCCCAAAGGCGTGAAAAACGATACATGTCCATCAGCTTCAAAGCATCAGAAAAATCCATCAGTGAATTCGAACTCAGGAAAAGCTCAGGCAGATCTTGACTCACCACGTCATCTTTGTCAGTCTAATAATTTTCCTTTTTTAACTTTGTAACATTGAAATACAGCGAGTGAACTCAAGATTTTTTAGTTTATTAAAACCAAATTAACTTAATATTTGCTCAAGTAACAGACTGAAGCGACTTTTGATATTAGTTCAAATAATTACATTTTTATAAGATCCGCAGCTCTAATCAGTTTTAATCCTGAAATTACATCGTGACCAACTCTTGTATTTGGTTGTGGTTATATTCGGACATCCTGAGGATGTCGCACCACAGCTTCACCATCCTGCCAAAGTTTGCTGTAAACTACATACTCTGGTTGCCCAGACGATGAAGGACGCTTCTTGACATTGGTTCCCACAAAGTTCCGGAACTCTCTGACCCAGCTTCAGCCCCTGGGAAACTTTAGAGACCCTCTTTGGGACTTTGGTGACAGAGGTCAAGATTCACGTTTCTACATACAGTATGTGATTGAGTCGTTTGTTCTGGTTAATCAACGATTAGCTGGTTTTAACAAAGCGATCATCTTATAACTGATCTATATCCGTCTCACGAGGATAAATCACTGATAATGTGTAGGTTTGCTACATTAGTGTGATGCTCTGCTGCAAGGCCTGTTATCAAAAATCACATGATAATTACACTTTAAAGTCATTTAGCAGACGCTTTTCTCCAAAGCGTCTTAGCAGTAAGTAGCAGACACTGGAATCAACTGTGGGGTTCAGTGTCGTGCCCAGGGACACTTGCAGCCAGGAGGACTTGGAGTCAAACCACCGACCCTGTGAACGACTGCTCTACCAGCAGAGCTACAGCTGCCCCATATTAACATCATATCCATAAGTCATGTTACTACAACATCATAAACCAAATCCAACCAGTTGATTTTAACTGCTTCACGCTAAGAGATTTTCAGAGTTCTGCATTTCCACTAGGACTTGGGAACATGAGCAAGAGAAAGAGGTAAAAAACACCCGTGTGAGGTCAGCACACCTACAGCATGTGATTCATAAGCAGCGTCAAACGATAACGTTTTTTCCAGACTTTACACTTGTGCTACAGCATCAACACATTCTGTGTCTGTGTCGTTGCAGTTTGAACAGTTTTCATTTGTCAAAAAGCAGAGCTCCACCAAAGTGGCAACACTTTGTCTTTACCACCGTGTCTCTCTCAGATTGTATTAAGAAGGTCGAATGTTTTTGTCTAGTCCAGGGGTCTCAAACTCAATTTACTTGGGGGCCGCTGGAGGCAGAGTCAGGGTGAGGCTGGGCCGCATCAGGTTTCCACCAGAAAAACTTTTAAATAATTTTAATCTTCTCAAATGTCTTTATTTTTTATTTTTAACACAAAATAATATGAAAAAATAAATAAACAAATTAGAAGAAAATAAATAAGAAATTAATAAGAAAATCAATCAATCAATCAGTAATAAGTAAATAAAATAATAATAATAATTATAATAATTAGGATTCAAATGTCTGTATTAACAGTTCTTTAAGCTTTCTTCTGAACTTGAATTGTCCTGAACATAAGTGGAACATTGAAGAACATGAACTGCTCTTCTGAACATGGCCTCTCTTGCCTACATCTTGCTGCTAGAGACCTGCCAGCGCTTCTTCTCGCATAACTGAGCCGTCAATATACGTATATATCCTCAATATACGTCATTTCCGCAATGTACGTCAAACTCGCGGGCCGCACTAACATTAAACTTTAATAATAAGATGGGGGCCACCAACTATCGGCTCGCGGGCCGCAATTGGCCCGCGGGCCGCGAGTCTGAGACCCCTGCAGTAGTCCAATCTAGAAGTAACAAATGCATAGACTATGAATTAGATTATGGTTGACTATGAAAGATTATTAATTTGAACTTTTTAGGTTTTTCTTCTTTACAACTTGACACTGATTACATATATTAAATCTTCTCCTCCAGACCCTCCAAAGGTTCCCTCAGTGTCAGTGAGTCCCTCTGCTGAGATAGTGGAGGGTAGTTCAGTGACTCTGACCTGTAGCAGTGATTCTAACCCAGCAGCTAATTATACCTGGTACAAGGAGAATGAAGACTCACCAAAAGCTTCAGGACAGATCTTCACCATCACTGACTTCAGACCTGAACACAGTGGGAATTATTACTGTGAAGCCCAGAACACGATAGGACGTCAGAGGTCTAAGTCATATTTTATCAGTCAGCCAGGTAAGTTTTTGCATTAATATATAATTTTTCATCTGTGTCCAGCTTTTTGCTGTTTTTGTCCTCAGTGTCAGATAAAAACAATCACATTAAAATTAGGTTTTTGGTCCCGACTCGTATTTGAGTTTCCCCTAAAAACAGGGTCCTAAGGTGAACTGGGTGAAAACTCAGGGAAACACATCTACACACTAATGTTACTGTAGCAGTCACTGAACACTAATATCAAATCAAATATAATTTTTTTGTTTAACACATGCACATAAAACACGAAAACACTAAGGTAACTGTGTGAGTAGCATAAGTTTTTATGAATCAGTCTAATTTTACTGCTACAGTTTATGTACATCATCCTCTTATTGTTTTTACTTTTATTTGCAGATAAATTAGTAGAAATGATGAACATTGTCAAGTTCGTACTTGGGTCCTGATGTTGGTTCCTCTGTTTATTGTGAGTCTGTGGACGAGGTAAAAATTAATAAAACAGTTTCATTACTTTTCTTCTATTCATCATCTTGTAGTTTTTACCCAATAATTCTGTTTGTTCACCTTTATACATTGTTGTTGTTTTTATGAAATCCAGGAAGAAGGAAACTTCCAGCTTAAAACCTGATCAGAATGAACATGTGGAGATGACAGAGGTGAGAAAACATCCATCCATCCATAACCTGTACTGCTTATCCCGTGGACATGTGATGTGTTTATCAAAAAACAGAATATTTATCGATTTCAGGTCTTAAAGTTTAAAGAAAATGAGGTAAATCAGATGAAGTGATGTTTCTTTCCTTTGTTCATTACAAGCATGTGAAATGTAAAGTTATTAAATTGATGTGCAGGTGTCATGAACAACATCCACATAGTCTCATCTTGTCCACACCTCAGTCCTGAGGTCCATCCCTGTAGCACAGACTGAGCACAAAGGACATCAAGGAGACCTGGGCACTATTCTTTGAACGTGGCTTAACTAATTCAAGATTAGACGAGTCAGGCAGGACGTTTTAATCCTGAATCAGGTCAGAAAAGCTGGATTTCATCCTCTGGTGTAACTGTGCACTGATACATGATGATCGGTCACGACATGAACACTGGGGGTTCTAATACTGTCATGGACGGTCAACGTGTCCACTCTGAGCAGTCGGCAGCTACGTGTGACGCAAACTCAAAGCAGCAGCTGTACAATTACTAAGCAAATTATCTACATGTTATTTGAAGCACAAAAGAAAAGTCAAGAAAACTGTGTATTTGAAACAATAGTGATTATAGGAAAATATGTTCAGCAGTTAAAGAACTCAGGGTCAAAGGTCACTGTTGGTAAAGGTGGAGCTAATTTAACCATTTTATGTGCTCACTGGTGGTTAAAGTTCTAATAATACATGAGCGTTTATTCGTTTATTATGTGTTTTATACAAATTGTATCATAGTTTTATATGAAACCACCAGGTGGTTTTGATGTTGTGGCTGGTTAGTGTATTCAAAGCCGTCTGTAGCTGGGTGGACTTCCTGGTCCAACAGGGTTTAAATCTGACAGGACATCTTGTTTACACTGACTAAACCTGAGCATAAACCTGCTCCTGATCCTGCAGATCTGTTGCTGGAACCACAATCACACCAGGACTTTGGAAGATCCACTAGATGCAGGATCATTTCAAATCATTAAAACCATCCAGTTGACCTGTTCACCCACGTACAAAGAACAGGACTCAGAACCTCTGGCGTCAACGGAACAGGTCACACATCCCGCTCAGATTCATCCTAACCAGCCCCTCACTCCAATCTGTCTTATTCTCTTTAGATGTAGATGCTGTGGAACCAAAGGCAGAACGGATCTGAGGGGAGGAGAAATCCGAGTCGTGTGAAATAGTCTGTGGAGAATGTTTGGTTTAGTGTTCGGTGACTTTTTGCTCATCGGCCGAATCAATGTGAAGAAGAAAGTCTGATGTATTTCAACATCCTTATTTCGATTCTTCTGTTCTTCTGTTGACTGAGGAAAAGCATCTTTAACTTTAGTTGGTTTTTACTTGGTCGTGTGTTTCCGTTCTGGAGCTCAATCATTTTCTTTGTGTTATCTGCCATTTTGTGGGATTTTCTTTCCCAGCAGTTTATAATTTCATGATTTGTTTTTATTTGTAAAATTGTTTTTTGTGCTGCTTTAAATGTCATGTGATCATTTGTACTACACACAGTCTGTGTTGGACTTTTATTCTGTGAGATCCTACAAATCACTCTTTACTCTTCAGCTGTGACGCTGAGAGTCACTCGGTGCTTGTTGACAGGTTAGTTTGTGGATGTAACACCTACGTGTTTCCTGCTGGCTGGAGATTTTTTGGTTAAATTCCACAAACCCTTAGTTGTTTCTGTAAATTATTGTTTTGTTTTGATTTAAATACTTTTATTGTCTCCACCTTGTTTCTTATATCCACTAAGTTACTGTCATTACAACATAGAAGTTGTTTTTTTTATTTTTTTAGCTATTTTGGAATAAACCTATAGTGCATCCTGTTCATTTTGCTGGGATACATATTTTGTGTTGGTGTGGAAATATTCCATCATTTAGCGTCTGTATCTGTAAATATATAAGAACGGCCTTTTTGGGAACAGTGTGTGTTTTCTGTTTTTATAACACGACACCGTGTGTGTTAAAGTCGTCTGCTTTATCCTGCATCCTTTGTGCTGTTTGACAGTTTCATTAACCAAAGAACTGGGAGAAATACCTGACTGGCACCTTTGATAATACTATAATCATTCATATTACTATAACAAGGATTTGGCAGCTCACTCATGACTAATAACAGGCCCAAACATCCTAAACTCGAATGAAAATATTAAACCTAATTAGAGTAAAACCAAACCGTCATTATACAAAAAACAAATAAAATAAAAGATTTAATTGTTGGACACCGAATCGCCGTTTTGTAATACACACATCAGATTAACAGCAAAATGTATTAACAATAAATCCATAACAATGTGAATTTAACTAAACTAAACAAAGCAAAGGGAAATAAATACCCAGACATCAGATACTTACACACAAGCTGTACAGCAAACCTCCAGTCAAACTGTACCAACTATTCTCAAACGTCGTAATAAAATCACCTCTTTCATTTGGCATCAACCAAAACCCACAATCCTCATAAAATCAAATCCAGTCAACACAAACAAAAAGCCAAACCGTCACAACAAGAACTGAGGATCCACCTGTTTCCCCGTTGACATGTTGTTTTTGCCCCTACACTCAGTTCTCTTGATGCAGCTCCCTCCCCTGTAGTTAGGACAGGGGCAGGTTCAGGTAAGAGGACAAACGTCTTCAAGTCCAGAGGCGACTCAGCAGCATCTTTAAGGTCCATGAGGGAAACAGTCGTCTGATCTGGTTGTAGTTCCACGTTACTGCCACTAGGTGTCAGCAAAGTAAATTATTTTCCTTTTTCTCTTTCTTTATGTCTCTTGTGAGTCAAGAACAAACTCTTTATGAAATCTTCTTCATTACTCGCTCATTATAATATTTCGTTGCTCTCTCTTCTTAAAGTTAGTTACTCTTTCCAAAAACTTTACAATGTGACTTTCGTCATCAACTCTTAAAATAATCTGACATTACACATTCATGGTCGTTGTTCTTGCACATATTAGCAGCACGATGAACAAAAAACTGGCAGGAAGACGAAAGTGTCACGAATCAGCCCCTCGTTTCCACTTCCTCGCCTGGACTTTTATTTTGTCGCCTGTTTTCTCCACATCCTGTCCCCGCTGTTGAGTTAATTCTGCCAACCTCACCACCAATCACTCACCTTGACTGTTTCCACCTGTTCCCTCCCTGCCTCTCTATACCTCACCTTCACCACAGCTCGCTGTCAGGTTGTCTCTCTACAACGCAACATTCTGGCTTCACGTTCTGGACCTTGGTTTCCTGTTAACCGTTGCACGGGGAGACGTCCTGCTAAGCTCCTTTGTGAACCTGTCTACAGCTCACCTCCCCGTTCTTCTGGTGTGTCGTGCTTGTTTGATTTTCCTTCCTCCTTGACTGGATTTTCTATTTGTTCACCTGAGAACCGGTCTGCCATACTCACCGGCCCACCACGCACCACGCCTGTATACCTGTGCACCCATTGCTGCAAAACTCAGCCCCGGCCTTCTTCCAGCCATCTTGGTATTCTGAGTCACACACACTCGTGCCTTCTGTGAGATTGGTAATTCTGACCCTGGGCTCCCTGTCAGTTTGAGAACTCCTGTTAAAAGCAGCGTCCTGAGTTCGTTTGGACTGTGTGTTGAGATTTCTCCTATGATCTGTATTGTGTATGTATTCACATACATTATCAATAAACTTCCTCAACTTTCCTCCTGTGTCCAGTATTTTATGGGTCCATGAAATAATACCTTGTTCACAGGAAGTGGATATTTGACAGGCACATGAAAACATTATCACACAGTCTTTAATGACGGACTTTCATTTGTGACTCTACAGCCATTTTACTTATCGTGTATGTGAATCATGTAAAAAGGAAGGAAGTTGAGTGTATCTTTAACAACTTGACTTCGACATTTTAAAACCAGGGTGTAACACACACTGTTACTGCACATAACTGACCCATAAATATTCTAAGGCTCTAAAGCCACGGAGAAAATATGAGACGCTGTCGGTTTATCAGGAAATAGATTTTTCGTCGTCCTTCTAGCTGTTCCAGGTACTGTACATGTCCTTTATTTATTCATCCTCACGCATTAAGATTTGATAAAGCAACGATGTCTGATCAGTGGAGAGCTGCTGGTGTTTGTCTGGTTCTTAGACTAACATTTGTGGGCGAAATCAGCCTTCAGTTTAGCATGAATCCCAAGACTCGAGAGTAGAACAGTGTTGATTTTGTTGTTGGTCCTGTGTCTGATGCTTAATGCGACAGCAGCCTTACCACAACCACAGGCCGGCAGAGAGAGTTTTTATAAAGACCCATATACAAATGATGCACATTCTTCAGTCGAGCAGAGAGCAAATACTCCGTGGCCTCCTGTGTTTGGGTTTAGTTTCTGTAACTGACCCCATTGGACCGAGTGTCAGTTTTATATAAATGACACAGTCCGTCCATCTGTCCATCCGCTGTCCCTCCGTATGCATCAGCTCGGAAACTTCCCTCACAAGTATCTGGTTTTATGGTTTTCGTTCTTCACTGTGAAGGAAATGAATCGACGCATTTGTGTAAAAAGTGTAAAAATGCGCAGTTACAGTTTTTTACTTAAACTTTCACACATTGCAAACGTGTAGTTAACAACTAAAATAGACAAATTCTCGTTCCGTCTTTGTTAAACGATGCTGTTTGATTATCACTAACAGCATCTGAGTCTGTCAGGCCTCAGTGTTCTGCATTTCTCAGCAAGCAACTATGAAGCAACACGACCACAAAGTGACTGAAGAAACAGAAGAAACTAAGATTATTAATGTTTCATCACTTCTCATAATAAGCAGCTTAATGACATGATAAAAAAAATAAACTATAACTATTTGGAAAACTCCTACATATCAATATTTATTGAATTATTTATCTTGCAAGTAAAAAGGAAATATAATGACGTCATATGCAAAGAGGTGGGGTTATAAAGACGCTTTGGTCTATTTTGGTTTTACTTGATGACATCAAGCATTTTATGTTAGAGCACAGACCAACAATATGTTTGATGATTCCAATTTGCACCATAAAACATGTCCAATTTTCATTTGGTTAAGATTTAATTTGAATTATTTTTAATTCTATCTGCAGAACATTGCACATTAATGTTCTGTTAACGTATGCAGAGTTTTCATTGGTCAGTCACTGTCCCGCTCTGTGCTGTAACTTCTGCTATTTTGCTCGTCGTGCTACTGAAGAAGGAAGTTTGAGTGTGATTTCTGTCTTCTGTTCACTGCTGACAGAGAAGAGACATTTTCAGAGACAGTCCTTCCCTGTTGTGAGTAGACATGTTTATGATGAGACTGATGTATTTCCTGTATTTGTCTGAAAACATGTTTTATCGTCCCACAGACACATGAGGGCAGCAGCTATGAGTTTAACAGCAGCACTGAGTGGATTTGTCGTCCTCCTGTCTGTGTCAGGTACCGAACATCTACATTTACTGCTTTAGAACAGAGGGATGAGTGAATGTTCTCAAACACAGTTTAGTGGAAAAACGATTCTGAAAAACTTCAGATTGTGTGTGACTTTTGGTTTTCAGTGTTAATAACTGGACATTTATTACAGTCTATCACACCCACAACTGGCAAAGACAGGTGGACCCAATAACCAAAGGCCGACGCCTGAAACTGGTGGTGGAATTTTCAACAGGCAGAGATAAGAGGGGAACCGGGTGGACACAGCGAGTATTCTGTTTAGGGAGGAACTCTGCAGTAGAGAGAGCAGTTAGGCTGAGGTCAGAGTTCACAGGCCAGTAATCAAAACCCATTTTAAATCTTACTCATGCACGACCAGCGGGGAAAGAAGAAGGCACCTACTGAATGTACCAGTGATGAGCTGAACTGTGCTCAGCCAGGAGATTTCCAGGTCCAGAATCCACAGGAGAAATCAGAAGAGAGAGTCCAAGGGTTCGGGTACCTGAGAGTCGATGTAGTCCGGTCCATAGGAGTAGAGCAGGAAACAGGGACAGGGCTGGACACACTGGGGAGACAGGAGACAGACTGGGGCAGAACATAGTAAGTCTCTAAAAGAGGCAGGGCCAGGTCCAAGAATCCAAAATCTGGAAAAAAAAAAAAAACACAGGATCAGGTTCAGAGACCACAGTCAGATCCAATAAGAGTTAATTAATGAGCCAAGTCCACGATCCAAGAGTCAAAGTTACAGTCCAAGGTCCAAACAGAATCAGGAGTTCAGATAATTAAACCGATTTATGGAGCCAGTGGATCGAAACAAGTATCAGGTCCAGGGACAAATCCAAGTCGAACCAGGTAAGTAGAAAAGGCAGGTTTGGTAGCAGGAGAGTTGCTTCGTTAGTGAGTTGAGCAGACAGTTTGTCAGAGCTGCTTATAAAGGACACAGGTGAAAATGATCCAGAGAAGACGGAGAGAGCAGAGACAGGAAGTTGATCAAAAAGGCAAGAAACCAGGAGCTGAGGTTGTTTTCAGGGAACTGAAAGACGAGCAGCCTGAAGAAAAAGATTTAAAGATTGAACTAAACAAATCACTGCATTTCTATGTCTGATGGATCGTACAATGTCCATCCATCTGTTGTCTGTGACCACTCATCCTGTTCAGGGTCTAAAGGGGGACAGGAGTCTATCCCAGCTGTCATTAGGAGACAGACAGGGTCCACCCTTCAGACTCCAGTCAGTCACAGCTCAAATCACCAGACTAAAACACACACTGTACATCCAAATAATGTTTCAGTCCAGCTGTTGTAGAGTGATGTATCATCATTATCTGTCATCAGATCTGATCATCTGTCGTGACACATATTTAACTGAGGTTCATTCAGTTCTTGTTGCTGTTGTTCTCTGTGTTACAGTGGTACATAATCAGGATGGCTGGGCAGTGACTTACACTCCCACTCACATCTGTGCAGCAGAAGGATCAACAGTGGATTTAAACTGCACCTACACATACCCAGCAAATCAAAAGATCCAAGTTCTGAACATATTTTGGTTTATTAAAGGGCCTTATACTGAACCTGTGAATCTGACGAGAGACTCAGATTACACAGGTCGTGTGACGTATCTCTGTGCTGACAAAGTCTGTAATCTGAGAATCACAGAGCTGAGACGGAGCGACTCAGCTGTTTACAAGTTCAGATTTGAAACAAACCAAAAATATGGGAAATTTACTGGTGAACCTGGAGTCACTTTGTCTGTCACAGGTAACATTTGTTTTCCTAAAGGTTAATGTGTTGGAAATATTTTCATGTATGTTTGAATAAAATCGTAGTTGTTCTTTTCTCCCGTTCAGCTCTCAGTGTGCAGGTGATCAAAGCAGCATCATATCCACATTATAACAGGGTGGATCTGAAGTGTCACAGCAGCTGTGATCGTCCTACATACGTCTGGTTCAACAATGGACAGAAAATTCCAGGACAAACATCTTCTGATATTTCTGTCTATGATCATGGTGCAGACAGTTTCTCCTGTGCTGTAATAGGACATGAGAAGTTCCCGTCTCCTTCAGTGTGTGAGTTTACTCAACAATCTCCTGCTGTTTCGAAGCTGCTGTATGTGTGTGTGTGTGACTCTGTGGTATTTAATGATTCATTGTAAAACTCAAAGAAATATATTTTCTCTGACCCATAAAAAGTCCAACACTGCAAAATCAGGCTGTAAAAATGTAAAGCGACAGTTTCCACTGTAGAAAAGTATCAAAACAATATGTTATTCCATGTTTACACAGAGAAAACACTGAGTCTCTAAAACATATTGATCTTTATGAAATTTGTCTCATTTTCTTTTCTTATTATATTTTGATCCCACGGGTCCTTGTTTTCGTCAGAGCTTTTGTTTAAAGCTTCATCCAGAAAACTAAAGTAAAAACTGTCAATGCTGCTGATTCTCATTTTGATCATTTAGCAGGAGATAAAAAACAGGAAACAATCGAGCTGATCATACGTTCACTTTAGTAAATTTACTAAAGTTCTGTATTTAGGTGCAACTTTGACAAATACACGCATGTTAGATTAATCTGTGATTGTATGTGTGAATGTGTGTGTTGGTTCTGATATGGAGAAAAGAGGTTAAGATGATGGATGAACAACAGCATGAGTCTTAATGAGGGTGAATGAGACAACAGACGGCAAAGTGTCTTCAATAATTCACAAAAGACTGTATGTTTGGAAGTGAAAAACAAAACCGCAGACAATCAGAGCAGGTAGAAGTGGATTAAAAAGTGAGAGAAGGTCCATGTGTCAGTGTGAGTAAAAGCAGGTCTTTGTTCATCGGGAGCTGGACTCAAACTTGTGGCTCTTTGTTTGCTTGTGTGTTTTAATAATGTTGGAGTAGTGGACGTTTGTCTTATCAGCAGAATTAATCACAACTGCTGTTGATGATTTCTCTGGGTAACATCTTATCTCCATATCAGGACCAACACAGACAGACACACATACAATCACAGATTAATCTAACATGCGTGTGTTTGTCAAAGTTGCACCTAAATACAGAACTTGAGTAAATTTACTAAAGTAAACGTATGATCAGCTCGATTGTTTCCTGTTTTTTACCTCCTGCTAAATGATCAAAATGAGAATCAGCAGCATTGACAGTTATTACTTTAGTTTTCTGGATGAAGCTTTAAACAAAAGCTCTGACGAAAACAAGGACCCGTGGGATCAAAATATAATAAGAATCACATTTCATAAAGATCAATATGTTTTAGAGACTCAGAGTTAACTCATCAGCAACTTGACCACAGAGTAAAACCAGGTGAATAATCATGAACAGCACAAACTGTCTCATATCTTAGTCCGACAAACAGCCTGTAGGTTCAGAGACTCGAGTCTTTCTCAGTATTTGACTGTGTGACGTCTCATCTCAGACACACAGATTATTATAGATATCATGGTCACGTCTTCATATGCATCATGTGCAGCTCACACAGCAGAACAAAACTAACTTAGAAAAACACTGTAAATTATGAGTTTTAACAGATGTGGAACAGGAGTGAACGTATTTAAGAAAGATTCACTTTTCAGACTCTCTGCGGATAATGTGTATTTCAGAAACACAGAATAATGTTTCAGTCCAGCTGTTGTAGAGTGATGTATCATCATTATCTGTCATCAGATCTGATCATCTGTCGTGACACATATTTAACTGAGGTTCATTCAGTTCTTGTTGCTGTTGTTCTCTGTGTTACAGTGGTACATAATGTGAATGGCTGGGCAGTGACTTACACTCCCACTCACATCTGTGCAGCAGAAGGATCAACAGTGGATTTAAACTGTAACTACACATACCCAGCAGATCCAAAGATCCAAGTTCGAAGCAGAACATGGTTTATTAAAGGGACTAAATCTGAACCTGTGAATCTGACGACAGACTCAGATTACACAGGTCGTGTGACGTATCTCTGTGCTGACAAAGTCTGTAATCTGAGAATCACAGAGCTGAGACGGAGCGACTCAGCTGTTTACAAGTTCAGATTTGTAACAAACCAAGAAACAGGGAAATTTACTGGTGAACCTGGAGTCACTTTGTCTGTCACAGGTAACATTTGTTTTCCTAAAGGTTAATGTGTTGGAAATATTTTCATGTATGTTTGAATAAAATCGTAGTTGTTCTTTTCTCCCGTTCAGCTCTCAGTGTGCAGGTGATCAAAGCAGCATCATATCCACATTATAACTGGGTGGAGCTGAAGTGTCACAGCAGCTGTGATCGTCCTACATACGTCTGGTTCAAGAATGGACAGAAAATTCAAAAACAAACATCTTCTGATATTTCTGTCTATGTTCATGGTGCAGACAGTTTCTCCTGTGCTGTAATAGGACATGAGAAGTTCCCGTCTCCTTCAGTGTGTGAGTTTACTCAACAATCTCCTGCTGTTTCGAAGCTGCTGTATGTGTGTGTGTGTGACTCTGTGGTATTTAATGATTCATTGTAAAACTCAAAGAAATATATTTTCTCTGACCCATAAAAAGACCAACACTCTAAAATCAGGCTGTAAAATGTAAAGCGACAGTTTCCACTGTGGAAAAGTATCAAAACAATATGTTATTCCATGTTTACACAGAGAAAACACTGAGTCTCTAAAACATATTGATCTTTATGAAATTTGTCTCATTTTCTTTTCTTATTATATTTTGATCCTTGTTTTCATCACAGCTTTTCCTTACGGCTTCATCCAGAAAACTAAAGTAAAAACTGTCAATGCTGATGATTCTCATTTTAATCATTTACTAGGAGATAAAAACCAGGAAACAATCGAGCTGATCATACATTTACTGAGCTGGTTTCGTTACTGACAAACTTTTAGATGGTCCCATTAAATTTGTACTAATATTCCTGTTTATTTGATCTCGATTGTGATATGCATATTATTATGTAATGTTACCAAAATGTCTAAATATTATCTTCCAGACCCTCCAAAGGTTCCCTCAGTGTCAGTGAGTCCCTCTGCTGAGATAGTGGAGGGTAGTTCAGTTAATCTGAGCTGTAGCAGTGATTCTAACCCAGCAGCTAATTATACCTGGTACAAGAAGAACCAAACAGAGATCAACCAAGAACCACAGCTTGTCTTCAGCTCCATCCAGTCCTCTGACTCTGGACAGTATTACTGTACAGTTGAGAACGAGCTGGGGAGGAGGACATCTGAGGACGTCTTCATTAATGTGGAATGTAAATAGAGTGTAGGAAGTAAACCAAAAGATTATGAATTTGAATTTTTTAGGCTTGTCACTCTTCACAACATGAGACTGATTATATATTAATTCATCTCCTCCAGACCCTCCAAAGGTTCCCTCAGTGTCAGTGAGTCCCTCTGCTGAGATAGTGGAGGGTAGTTCAGTGACTCTGACCTGTAGCAGTGATTCTAACCCAGCAGCTAATTATACCTGGTACAAGGAAAATGAAGACTCACCAAAAGCTTCAGGACAGATCTTCACCATCACTGACTTCAGACCTGAACACAGTGGGAATTATTACTGTGAAGCCCAGAACACGATAGGACGTCAGAAGTCTAAGTCATATTTTATCGGTCAGCCAGGTAAGTTTTTGCATTAATAAAGTTCAATAATTCTTCATCTGTGTCCAACTTTTTTCCATTTAAGTTTCAGCAGAAACACTTCATGAACTGTGGGAAGTGTTCTGCTGAGATTTTTGACCATACGTTAATTATTCCAATAATATTGGAGAGTTCATTTAGTGACTGTCACCATGGGCCACAACATGACATTCAAACTGCAAACAGATCGTGGCTGTAGAAAACACACGTTCACCACGGAGCTGCACACATACAGTTACCTGCTGTGTATAACTGTACGTTGGCCATGATCCCAGGTGTTTCATTCATTATGAAACACACTGATCAGTGTTTCCTTTTGATCAGGGACATCGACAGCTGCTGGAGTGACTGTTGCTGTTCTCCTGCTGCTTCTCATCCTGCTCTGTGTCTACGTGTGGATCAGGTGAGAAGCTCATTTTCACTAAATTACTATTTATTTAATCACTGCTTGTCAGATTCTCACAAGTGATTTTTTTTTATCCAGAAAGAAGAGAGGATCCAAAGATCCATCGGAGCCTGAAGACGGACCAGCTGAGAGGGAACAGGATTTTTTAAACTCTCCTCATACAAAACCACATGTAGGTTCCAATTCTGTTCATTCCAGAGTCACTTCAAGAGTCTGTTGCTGAAGTAGTTTTGTCTTTGCAGTGTCCATCTGATCAGGGACAGCCAGAGGATCAGGAAAACCTTCAGTACGCCGCTGTTCACTTCTCCAAGAACCAGGCAGATGCTGTTTACTCCAACATCAGGGCAGCTCAGCCCCACATGCAGGAACAGGAAGTGACGGAGTACTCTGCCGTCAACTTTAACAGTAAACGTGCTGCTTCACGGTGAGCAGTCTCTCCCACACTAACATCAGTTAATGGCTTGTACCTGTTTCTGCAGGGAGATATCAGTGTTACGTTGGGACGGCAGAGCAGTTTTTCTCAGTTGCTAATTTGCATTGATCGAAAGTGAAGTGACACTGTCCAAACTCCATCAAAAGTGTTAAAAACACACGCAAAAAAGAAGCACGGCAAACACAGTGACCATAACTTTACAATAAAACAAAATCACAATGTCTCCAAACTGCCTGCCCGGGTTTCCTGTGTTCACCCTCATTAGCTCGGGAATGAGGGGTGACAGTGAGGGAGCTTAAACATTCAAAGGTCAAGCAGCAAAACCTCCGTCCAGACCTGAAGACCAACAGGAGCCTTCACGGCTACATTACAAACACTCTTCTGCACATGTGACACGTCTAACACCACGTCACAGCCTTTACAAATGCTACAGCCGGGACACTTTGGAGACGTCTGCACATGTCTGGGTGCTTCACAGTAAACTCAGCTGTCAGGTATAAATACTGCAGAAAGGCTAAAGACACGATCGCCCTAAGAATAAAGGACGGCAATGTTGCTCTACAGCATTGAGGTTTTTCCATTGCTGCCGTACATGTACAGGTCAGGATGCCCCTCATCGCTCATGGGCAGTTTCACAAAAGTGTCTTCACTACTGATCGAGGCTTGTTACCAATTGAAAAAAGCAGTAACATAATTTGATGCTACATTTTCACTGTGACCTTTCCCTCCTCAGACTTAGGAGTCAGGAAGCTGAAGACAAAACATCTGCACTGTACAGCACCATCAACAAGAACTGACGAACCCACCATGAATTTTTACTCTGGTTTTTCAAACCCAATGTTCTTTATGATTTAAGCAGCTAACAAGTGATTTTGATCCGATCCAGCAAATCCGAAGGTATGTGGGCTGTATAACAGGACAGGAAGTGGATTTGTTTTTATTTCTGATTATTTTATGTTTTAACCTGTACAACACTTTGGTCAAACTAGTTGTTTTAAAGTCCTTAACAAATGAAGTTACACGTTACAAGATGGTTTTAACAAATATTAGGGAGTTAGAAAAGCTGGAATATTTCTCTATGGTAACAAATCACATTATTACATCACATCTCAATCACATTTTAATTCAAAAATTTTATTTGCTGCATTTGTACAGATAAATATGTTTTCTCTTCCATTTTTACTCTTTATGTCAATTTCTGTGTGGTTAGTCCTAGCAAAAACAAAACCACTTATGTTTGGGTTAGAGATGAGAGATAATGGTATTAAAATAATAATAATATTAAAATATTTTTATAAATACAATAAGTACTGTAATGCTAATGTAAACCTGTTGGAGAGAATAAAGGACTTAAACAATTTCATTCCTAACAAAGATATTGTAGCGGCCCGGCCGCAACTAGCTGGTGCTACAATATTTAAAGTGAGTGATTCTAGCTCAGCCCAAGATGAATGGAAACAGTTACCAAGTCTGTATAGTTCATAATGTTTTTTAAAAATAGGCTAAATCCTGATTTTTGTAGGAAACATATTCAAATAAAATATCGATTGCACCGTTAATCTGTCCGTTGTATGGCTCATTCTCTTGTCCATCAGAAACACCTGTTGTGATTGGCAGCAGGGTGCGGAGAGACATGGAGGGGGCGGGGACATGATGCGGAGCGTAGCATTAGAGGAGTAAAGAGTGATTATAAATATTATGTAATTATTATTATATGGTTTGAACAGATTAAGGCGTTAACACACGTTTTTTTCCTGTCTGCTCCTTAGTGTCACGTTTAGAGTTTGTGGTGTGTGTGTGAGTCCGTGAAGTGGCTCAAACCGTGTAGCTGTTAGTTGCTAATTGTATTCGTAGCCTCGGGCGATGGGAGTTGGTGGTTTGTGTGACAGTTGCACAAGTGACTCAGGGAACCGAGGCTGGATTCGAGGTCAGAGAGAGTCCACGGTGGCCGAGACGTCGTGTCCTCTGATGAAGACACGTGGACGCTTCAGCCGGTACAAGTTCAGAAAGCGCCACTGGTGACCGGAAGTCACAGGTGACACCCAAAGGCTTCCGGTCAGGAAGCAGGTTTTCCCCAACACGTGTCCAGGGCGAACTGTGAGTTCAATATTCAAATTTAAATGGAGACGTTCAGATAATAGTGTGCACACAGATTTACGGTCTTCAGTGGTTTGTCGTATTTGGAGACGTATTGAGCAGTTTGTGTGAAGGTCATTTCACTGGGAACACAAACTGAAATGGTTCCAAAACTTACTGTGTGCTCCTTGAAATGACCACTCCCAAATTGTTCTTAGGTTTATGCAGTAACAACAAAGGGCTGGACATTATAATTGTCTATAGATGCCTGTCAGATACAGAACATCCTCATCTGAGCAGCGGGTTCAAAAAACAAGGAAACTCCAGACGATTCGGTTGAGTTGACCAGACCAGAGTATCCTGCCCAAGATCCGTCTATGTGTAAGTATAAAAGAAACGTGCAAATGGATTCAAACCTAATTCCCATAAGTTCATGTACGTGCAGAACGCAGACCTTTAGTCCCTAGAGGGCTGTGTCCTCCGTAGGACATGTGGACACACATTTCAGAGGACGTGACCTAATAGGTCACATGCAAAAACCAGATTCTGATCCAGCCCGAGGTCTTTCTGAGTATCTGTTGAACCTCCAACTCAAAACCAAGTTGCAATGTTAATCAAAATATTTCCTGTTGCTGCTTCTCCAGATTAAAAGCATTTTACTCTCAGAACGTAAAGTTATAACTTGCTGTGAAACAGGAACAGATTATGTATTTGTCATCGCCATTAGCTGTGCAATTGTTTGAATGAAAATTTGTGGATGGGTCCATTCAGTACGTTTTGTTGGTTATTCCAAAGTGGGCTATTAAATATCTATCAATAAGAGAGAATTCTGATCCCTTTATTAGGCCCCTTTAGCTGGTGACCCCAGACAAGTTCCTACTTTGCTTAATAGTAAAGTTTGTCTCTGTGTTTGTCTTGTGAATGATAAGAACATGACAATAATTTACTTTTTTCTGATATTCATATTTCCCCACATGTGTTGTGTTTTGAAGCTTATTTTCCCCACACTCTGAGACATGATGAAAATCAAATGTCTGTTTCTCTTGGTTCAGTTACTTGTTGTGTCTCTATGTTCTAGTAACGTATGTAATAAAACACGTTCCCACAGCTTCTTAAATGAAGACGTTCATGTGTTCACAGCCAAAAAGTGACGTGTGGTCTAACTCACCATGCAAATCAATCATGTAAAAGAAAAAGTAAAACGCATCTGCCAACTTCTAACCACAAGGTAGATGTGACTCATTAGTGTACTTCCTTATTTACCTACACAGATATAATGACTGAAGTCGCATGCAAATAAGATCTGTTACTCTGACCACAGCAGATATTTATGTTTGCCTTTTTTAATCCCTTCTTTATTCACCCACATACAAAAGAAATGGTTAGAAGGATGACCTGGACTCCAAAACATCTGGAAATAAATCTCTATGCTCCGCTGCCAGTTTGAAAACAACTCATAGTGCATAAGTATGAACTATTAGGCCAGATCTCCCAAATGTTGATGTATAAAGTAATATATCGTTAGTGTGGATTTATGCAAATTAAACCGTTTTGTGTCTCTGCCTGCGGGTAGTTTTCTCCCTCAGAATCTCACCATTTTGTGGCATGTGAGACCAAACGATCTGCTGTGCTGGTTTCGAATGTGGGACAATATCTAATAAAAGCTGATAATTATTTTCCCATGCTTCAGTCATGAAACATGAAGTAGATGACAGCAAGTACGTTCGGCTGACTCTCACGTTTTCATTACGTTAAAATGTCAGTCATCTGTGCACAGTGTCAATAAAGTGACTTTTTAAATACTATTGCCACAGTTTCTTCTAACCAACTCCTACCAACCTACTTGTCTGTTTGTCACATGCTGACGTTTTATCACTAACAGCATCTGAGTTTCTGCATTTCTGTGTAATGCTTTAAAAACTCGACCACAGATTGACTAAAGCAATAACCTACCAACAAATTTAGCGCTTGACTAAGTGTTGAAAAGATAACACTTTTCAGAGTGTTGACGAGAACGTTTCCATGACTATGGAAACTGCTTATTGTGGCTCTTGACAGGCTTTGTGTTGCACCATGACAACAACAACTTTAAAATAACCCTGCAGAATTAAAGCTTTTATTACTGCATCATTTTTTATTATTAATCATTCATCCCTCCGTGATCTATAACCACTTATCCTGTTTAGTGTCATGGGGCCTGGAGCTCTTCCAAGCTGTCACTGGGCAGGAGGCAGGGTCCACCCTGGAAAGGCGTCCAGTCTACCTCAGAGCCAACAAAGAGGGACGTACACAGACCGACAACCACACACACCTAAAGCTTATTTGGAGTCATCAGTTAACGTAATGTGCGTGTCTTTGGTCTGTCGGAGGAAACTGGTGTAGCCAGAGAAAACCCACACAAGCACGAGGAGAACATGCAAACGTGAAGACAGAACGACTGCAGCAAGCCGGAATTCGAACTGGGGACCGTTATTGTAACAGTGACTGTGTTATCACGGGTCTGACTGTTGTCTACGTTCAGCTCTTGTATGTAAAACATAAAAGCTGAGTGTTGACATTTTGGTCATCGTTACTCAGCAGGAAGTCTGAGTTTCCACATCCTGATTTCTAGCTTCTGTTTATTAGTGCCAGAGGTAAGACGTCTTCAGAGACAAAGTCTTTCGCTGTTATAAGTGGAACCATTTAGTGATGCGACTGATGCGTTTCCTGTGTCAGTTTTTGATCTGTGTTGCACGTGTTCTATTGTCTCGAGAGTCACACAGACAAATGAGACGAGCAGATTAGTTCACCGACAGCAGCAAGTGGATCTCTTGTCATCTCTCTGTGGCAGGTACTGTATTTATACATGAAGAGAAGCATCAGGAAGAGAAGAACAGAGAAATTTAAAGAAATTGTGAAACTCTTTCGTCGTAGAGGTCAGCTGGTGAAGGGATGTTGTAACGACGCTCTAGGTTTTTTGGACTGACAGGAAACAGTGGCAACTGCCAGAGCGTCGGTGAGTCCGATGAGCAGGGTTCTTGAAGCCACTGAGTGGATCACGTTGCACCCAAATGTATTTATTTCTACTTAACGACTTTATAATGAGGATGTAAAATGTGTGTGTCACTTTGCATGTTGGCTGGAGTGTGTGTGTGTTGTGCCACAAAGTGTTGGTGAAATATCAGCTGCAGGTAACAGACACGTCCAATTAAAGCCTCTGTATTATACAAATGTAAAGGACGTGCATAGATCCAAGGTCTTATCTCGTTTGACTTTGGTTCCCCATTCCCCACATTTTGCCCACATCATGCCGCTGACTGTAAATGTCTTTTTTGTTCTAATAACAGTACGTCTCTCATGGATTGAGTGAAAGAACAGCAAGAGGGACCCGAATGAGAAAACACAGGCAGATGCAATGAATCGAGAAGCAAGTAAGTTCAAAAAATTAAAAAAAAAATACATGCGAGTTGTATTTGTTTCGTTAACAGTGTGTAAATTGATCCCAGTGTAGTTTCGATACTGTCTGAGCTTGGTGTTATGTTTCCGACCCTTTGTAGCTCTGAGTAGTAAATGTTTTTAACAGTTAATTATAATTGTCAAGTCTTTATGGTTTTTACTCTTTACTCTGCATCAGCTTGATGACAGTGAATGAAGTGATTAAATATCCAAGAGTAGCAGAGACTGTCTCATGATCACGGTTTGTATTTGTCCTCATCAGAAAAGCGTGTAGGGCCCAATCCCCATTATTCATTTATAGCCCCACCCCTCATTCTTGGCTTTCCCCTCAACGCAGAAACATACGGTGTCGAAATATCTTCTAATGAATTGGGACAATCTTCAAAGGCTGCTATGTTTTAGAGCCAAAGGGGCCGTCTTGGCGTTAGCATGGCGGCCGGAAACGAATAAAGATGAAGTTTTCAAGATTTTTGCTGATCGTTTTAACCACAGAAACGAAAACCCTGAATGAGTAAATCACAACCGGAACAACAAGGTTAAAATAGGACTGTAGAGCCAAATTAAATTCTGTATTCTAGTTTATCTTTGGTAGATTCATTCATGATCAAAGTTCAGTGACGATGCCTGGAGGTAACTGATCTGATCATTTGTCAGTTTGCATTTTGTACCGAATACACAAACCATAGATTCTGGTTTTACTTTTACTTTTTTGCAATATGCTTCATCCAGAAAACAATAGTAAAAAGAATAAGAACTCTACACATTCAGAACATTTCATGTTCTAAAGTCATTAGTTTACTAAGGATTAGCTAATGATCTTCTATGAGGAGTGTAATAAAAAATTCCCCAGATGTAGGGGAAATTTTTTTTATCTCATACTTTCATTGTTTTCTCTACTCATGTAGTTAATTATATTAATTACATTTTACCTCTGGGTCATTAGAAGGCACAACACTATTCAAACACTCATCATTACTTTGGTCTTTAATAGGAAGCAGATGAAAAATAGTAACGTCCTTAAATATGTGTTTACTTCTCTCTGTAGAAAGGTCAAACATGTGTTGTCATACAAAAAAACTTTAGAAATTGACAAAGATGAAAAAAGAAATAGCTTCAGAATTTAAATTAAAAAACAAGAACTTGACTGCGAGATACAGTGAGATAAAATGTTTATTTAGCATTAAGTGTTATACTGTGAGACTCATCGTGATGTTTCCATGCGGTTTATAGTCGTGGACGTTTGTCTTATCTGTTGACTCCTTGAAACAGTTTTTCTCACGTCCTCATTGTTTCACACTCTGCAGCAACGTGGCGACAGTAAACAAGTAAGAAAATAACCAAGAGTTGCACAAACTGTCTAATGGTCCTTCTTCCTCTTTCTCTGTAACTTCTCAGGCCCAAGTCATTCTGGGTATTTGACTGCACCTTCATTCTGTGGGACGTCCTCTAAGTGCTCACAGATTATTGATTTGTTCAGTACGTTCTTTAAATAACATGAAACCATCATCACGTTAATGTTTCTTCTTCCTTCCTTCCCTCAGTCCTCTGTGGCTCCTTGTTCTTGTCGTCCTCGTTAAAGTCTCAATCAAGGATCAGCGTTTGAAGGAGGGATAAGCGAGGTTACACAGGAGCCTGAAGAGACGCCAGACAACAGGTAACAGGTTGTAACGTTACGTAGCTGACGTCATTTTGTCTTTGCAGCCACTACCTCATCAGGGACAGGCAGGAGAGCAGGCTCACCCTAGAATATCCGTTTTCATTTCTCCAACACACAAGCAGACCCTGTCGACTGCGACGTCAGAGCAGCTCAGCCCGTCAATACAGGGAGGAAGAAGAAGTGACTGAGTATTCTGCTGTTTCTGCCCTTCATTGTTGGGATCGACAGTAATAATTCAATTTCTACAGCAGGTAAACGTGTTCTGTGACTTACAGTAGTTTTGATTCCCAGCGTTTGTACTAGATGTTAGTCATGAGTTATATTTTACCCGGGAATGTTTATTCTCTATTTCTTTACTTTCTTAGATTTAGTTATTTAAATTACATCAGTTCTTCCGTTTTATGTTTAGGAAGCTCACAAGTTTGCATTATGAGGCAATGAGTATTACTTAAAAATATTTCAAACCTGCCTTTTTAACAGTGTCATCAGGTCTTTGGATTTTGTAATGTGTCTATCAGATTCTACAACACTCTCCCATACACTCTTAAATGAAGTTTGTTTTTTTTTTTACGACCAGGCAGTTACTTCGTCTTTTAGGCTTTACTGTAGCATCTGGTTCAGCATGCATGTAAATAAAGTAAAGAGGAAGGAAGTCGGGTGTATTTTTAACGCCATGACTGCTGGTATTTGCTTCCATTCAGCAGGGAAAGTTATTGAGACATATTCTATATTCTTTTCAAACTGTAAATGGAACTTGTTTAATGTATTTTTCTTACGTGCTGTATTACAGTACGACTCTGAAGTCCCAGGGTTGAGAGGAGCAGCCATGAGTTTAACACCAGCAGCGAGTGGATTTGTGATCCTCCTCCTTGTCGTGCCAGGTACTGTACGTACACTGATACTGTTTGATGATCACACTTACAACAGCCGAGAGTTAGTCAAAGAAACTGCCTTTATTCATTTTCGAGTTTACATTTAGTCATTTGGCAGATGCTTTTATGCCAAGTCAGGTGCAAAGTCAGGAGAGGACATTAAAGCTTTGTTTCAGTTTCATTAGAAACGAAAAATAGGAAAAGAAGAAACAAAGTTGTTGTTTTTTTTTTTCATTTAAGTACATAGGAGGTTGCATGAACATTATTTCTTGAATTGTAGGTTTTCTGGGTTTTTTTTGCTGTGCAGTGTAGAGATCACAACACTCTGTGCTGGCAGGACACACTAGGCCGCAAGCGTTTGTAGATCTGGATGCAGGGCTGCTGCTGGTGATTTAGAACTGATGGTGAGACATGTGTGACTGATCCCACCACTGAGTTTGTAGATTAGACACGTTATCTGATGCAGTGTGATACAGAGGCTCTTCTCAAACGTCAGACATCAGACCTCTCTTTTTATATTTGGAGAAAATAGTTTTTGTCCTTTTTCTCATATTGCTCATATTGACCACAAAGTGATGCACAACCACTAAAACAATGATGACTCGCAATCATCCAAAATAGGTTCAAAGTGACCAAAAACATATTTAACATCCAGAAATCAAATACCTAAATATAGATTCCAAATAAAAGACAAAATGACACAAAACAGAGACAGAACTCCTAAAAACAAATTTAACATTGCAGCAAACAATGAGACGCAATGATCAAAAAGGGTGGGGGGCCCATTTTCTCTCGATCCTTCTATGAACAGAATATATTGAAATTATTTCACATTGAGCCTCACTCAAAACGTTTAGAAAAAGAAACCTCTGCCCGGGTGCTAGTGCTACTCTGAGAGCATGACTGCACAGGAGACGTCATCAGCAACTCTCCACAATAAGATACATCTGGGAACATATTTAAAACACCAAAAAATATTCAAAACATGTCCCAGACTGTTCCTCTACGTGAGACATTCAAGTAAAGTAAGTGTAGTTTATTACAAAACCTTTCTGTATTTCTGGTATGATGTGTTTGTGTAACTTTTTTATTTTACTTTTTTCACTAAGATTAACAGGAAACTAAATACTTTGGTTTTAATGGTCAGGATTTAGGGAGAGGTTACATGTGTGTCTGCAGGTTTTAAGTCCACCCAGTCACCTCAACAAGAAACTTAAAAACCTGTAGTGCTGGTTTTCCAATAAATACCGTATGTAAAAAATAGTTCATTTCTACAAAAGCGAGTAAAGTTAATTGTTCTCTGACGTAATGAGTCTGATTGTGGTTTCTGATGTTCCTCTGTTACAGTGGTACAGACCCAGTATGTTTGGTTGGTGACTTACACGTCTACTAACATCTGTGCTGTAAAAGGATCAACAGTGACCATTAACTGCAGCTACACACACCCGTCCACAACAAACCCTGTTATTGAGGTTCAGAAAACATTGTGGTTTGTTAAAGCGAGTAATAATGTTTATGTGGATCTGAGAACAGACCCGGATTATTCAGGTCGTGTGGATTATCGCTGTGAAAACCATCAATGCTCTCTGACAATCAGAGACCTGAGACTCAGTGACTCGGCTGTCTACAAGTTCAGGTTTATAACAAACCTAGAACATGGGAGATATACTGGTCAACCTGGAGTCACTGTGTCTGTCACAGGTAACAGTTTACTTCATGATTTATATTTATTTGATCCAAATGTTTAAAATTTTCTAACTACTTCAGTTTAAATTGAACACTAGTCTTCCTTTTACAGCTCTCCGGGTACAGTTAAGTAGATCATTACATAATTCCGTACGGCTGAGCTGTCAGAGCAGTTGTCCTCTACCTGATCATCCTAAATACACCTGGTACAAGAATGGACAGATTCATGCACACACACAGAATTATTACACAAACGACATCTGGACCACGACTCCTGCAGACAGTTATTCCTGTGCTCTAACAGGACATGACAACACTCGCTCTGCTTCAGTGGGTGAGTTTCCTCCACAGTCTTTCACTAACATAGAAAACGTTTGATGGAACATTTTGGTTGAAGGTTTTGATTAGTGAGCTCGACATGACTGTAGGTTTGATATCTGAGGGCAAAAGACTGTCGATGTGTCCTGACAAATGCAGAAGTAAAAATGGGCATGTGTGCGGTCACTCCGTAAGAAAAGACTAGGAATTCTATAAAGAACGGAAGAATTTGTGAATTTAAATAAATGATGTCATGAATCTGACAGCAGTTGCTGATTTTCTGTGTTACAGTTGTACACGACCTCTGGGATGTGACTTATACTTCTACTCAGATCTGTGCCTTCACAGGATCTACAGTGAATATAAGCTGCACCTACAGATACCCAGCCAGCATAGATGGTACCGCTACTGTAGTTCGCCAAACACTCTGGTTTACTAAAAATGAAGGAGATACATACACGGATCTGAAAACAGAAAAAGATTACAGAGATCGTGTGCACTATCACTGTAAGGAGAACGACTGCACTCTGACAATCTCTAAGCTAAAAGAGTCTGACTCAGCTGTGTACAAGTTCAGGTTCATCACAAAGCACCAAACAGGGAAATACACAGGTCGACCCGGAGTCTCTTTATCGGTCACAGGTAATAGTTTCACTAAATGTTTTTTGAAATATCTAACAAACATTTCTATGAATGTATGTTTGTATTTTGACAGTTGAATTGAAAATAAAGTATTTCTCTTCATTGTTCACAGATCCTCAGCTCCAGGTGCATGTGAGGAGATCGACAGTCAATCAGTTTTCTACCTGGATAGAGCTGATGTGTGGCACCAACTGTCCTGTACCTGATCATCCTAAATACATCTGGTACAAGAACGAACAGGCAGTTGAAGGAGAAGAATATTTTCATCTGGACACATTTAATACTGCAGACACTTATGCCTGTTCCATAAAAGGATTCGAAGAGTTCAGATCTCCTTCAGTGTGTGAGTTTGCTTTTTGTTTTACTGAATAATAATGTAATGTTGAAAGTTTGACCCAAACAGTCAGAATCAGTATTACGTCTTTCATGAATATAACAAATGTTATTACAGTTGTTCAGCCAAATTCACATTCTGATCTGGTTTTAATTTTTGTAGAAGCTAATTACAAATATGAATTTGTAAAAATAGTTAGAAAATGAAGATATCAAAAATGGTTAATTATCTTGCTCAAATACTAAAATTGCTGTCAAGTGCCAAAAACACTACAAGTAACATGTAGTAACAGTGGTTAGAAACAAATGTATATAAAACTATTAAGAAAAAATATTACTTAAACCTACAAAATAAAGCACGTTAAGCAGATGTAGCAACTGACTAATGATGAAAATTGGCTGATTCTATCGTAGCGGTTCGCTGCTTTTCCCCCTAAAGAGCACTGGCTCAATTTGACTCAGATTCACTGTATTCTACTTTCTTTTTTCCCGCTACAAATACAGTAACAGCTTTATTAACACCACTTAAAACAGCAATGACTTTCCCCATCATATTCAAGATGGCGCCTGTGTTCTACTTTGCTGTGGCCCCTTCTCTGCTTTTTTGGGGCATCTGTGATTGGTATGTTGCTATATTTGCCCTGTCAGCAAACGACTGTGTGTTGGGTCCTTTCAAGTATAATTGGCATGAGGTGGCCAAGACTGCGGCAGCTTTCTATGTTCTACGTGCCCGGGCACCAGGCAGGAGCGGGTTCTGCGATCTTTGCCTCAGTGTGTGGGAAGCAACGGCACGAGCCTCTGGGCGTGAGGCCAATTATGATTTCCCTGCTGAATGCTCGCTCCACTGCGAATAAAGCTTTTATATTAAATGACGTTTTTATCAAGGAACGCTTAGACTTCATGTTCCTGACTGAGACCGGGCAGCCTGAGTTGGAGTCTGTTCACCTGAATGAACTCCGTGTTTGGTCCAGCTCGCGAAACAGGTCGTTGAGGAGGACTTGCCCTTGTGTACTGTGACTGTATCACCTGCAGGAAATTGATTCAGGGCTCGTTAAGTTCGTTTAAACGCCAAATGACTAAGGTTGGCACTTTTTAGATGAGTTTGCAGAGGTTTTATCCACTATTATCAAATTGGAGTCTGTTTTAATAGTTGGTGACTTTAACATCCTCACTGATGACGCTTACTGCAACACGGCATAGAATTAATCATTGTGTGTCTGTTTTTAATATTGTGACAGACCAACATGGTTTGTGCTGGTGCTTGAATTTATAATGTTGTGTTTTCAATGCCGGAAATGTTCTTGAATTTAGCATAAAGTGCTCGATAATGCTTGAAACAGAAACTGTCTTTCACAATAAACAGCAGCGCGACTGGGTTAGTTCGCTTAGTACTTGGAGAAATAAACTAGATTAAAACCGTTACACCTGGGTCTGTGTGTGACTGGTCAGTCAGTCTGTTTTCGTGTGTGACCCTGCCCCACCACCAGCACACTGAGTCGGACATGACAACGCCAACGTGTCGGGAGATTTTTTTCATGAGCGTTGGCTTGGAAACGAAAAATATAAAACATGGATAAAAAGAGAAACAAATCCACGCTCAGCCTATTGTAGCAAAGACTTGCTTTTGCAGGCTAAACGATTGAGAGGTGCTGTGTGTGTTGGTGTGTTAATGTCAATATTCCGTGTAGCGTGAGTAACTTTCTGCAACTGAAACGTTTTTTTCTCAAGCCTTAGTTTGGCTTCTCAGTCATTTTTAATAACGTGGCCAAAACAACCAAATGTCTTAATATAATCCACTCCAGTACGACTCACCAGCTATGAGCTCAATAATAAACACATGGCAGAGCTGTTGTATAAAATTACACACATGATCATAATGTTAATGCCTCATCAGGGTAAAGTGCAGCTTTTTGCTTTACTTGGCACTAGTTGTGCTGTTAATGCCGTTTTGTTTGTCCAATCAGGTAATGGCAAACGCTCCTACTTTTTCCATTTTCAGTAACATATTTATTGAAAATAATTTGTCAAGTGAGTGTTTTTATTCTAATTTGTCCTATTATGGAATTAATTATGCTTGTTTATAGCATAAAGCCATCTTTTTAAAAAATATATATGATTTTAAAAGTGATGATCATTTTCAGTATTTGTCTAATTGTGCAAATATCTAGTTTATCACAGTTATATCGTACAACTGTAAAGTTGTGTATGAACTCTGACTTAAGCATAGTCTTATTTCTCATTAAAAACATTGTCCTTGGCTAAATGAAAGCTCCCTTTATTTTAGGAGAAATTGTCATAAGGTAGAGTGGAGGTTGGTAGTTGAAGTACACAGATTACACCTTAAGAAGCTTGACACATCTCTTAGTCATGATTAAACAGATCAGATTATTAGATTATTCTACTAATCTAAAACCTTGGTTGATACCATTAAAAACATGACACCCTCAGCTTTGTCAGTAAAGTGTAGGACATTAGGAAGGACATATTTGTCCTTCCTCGCACACCTATACTCAACACACTTTGTCCTGTTTTACTCCTGTCACCAGACATTAAGGTTTTATTAAAAACCCTTAAATCCCTGTTGACATTGGTCCAACCCTTTTACTTTACAATGTTACTGATTCGCCTGGTCCTTGTCTGGAAAATATGATTGATTTGTCTCTTTCTATTGACACATTCCCCTCTTTTTTTAAAAAAAGCTGTTGTGAACCCCTGTCCTAAAAAGCCAAACCTGGATCCTTCGGATCCTGTTAACTATAGACCCATATCTAAAGTGCCTTGTCCAAAATTTTTGTAAATGTGATAGTCCAACAACTTTCCACTTTTCTCCATCATCATCAAATCTTGGACAAGGTTTGGACGGTTGGACGGTTGCATCCTTGTTGTGTTTTAAATTTGATTTGAGAGGAAAAACTCCCTTTAATGGAAGAAACCTCCAGCAGAACCACCTCAGAAAAGTGTCTCAATGCATCAGGGATTTGTCCCCCAGCAGTCTAAGCCTATAGCAGCATGACTAGAACTAACTATAAGGTTTATGAAAGAGAAAGGTTTGGAGCCTAGTCTTAAAAGTAGAGAGGGTGTCTGCTTCCCGAATCTGGACTGGGAGCTGGTTCCACAGGAGAGGAGCTTGGCTCTGCCTCCCATTCTGGGAACCACAAGTAGGCCTGCATTCTGAGACCAAAGTGGTCTATTAGGATGATCTGGTACTAGGAGATTACTAATACCAGATCATCATATCATAGTAGTATAGGAAGAAGGGTTTTAAATTCTGTTCTACATTTAATGGGAAACCAAACTAGAGAAGCTAATGAAGGTGAAACATGATCTCTCTTACCAATCCCAGTCAGTAATCTTGCTGCAGCATTTTGGATTAATTGAAAGCTTTTTAGAGAGTTACTGGGGCAGCGTGAGAGTAGAGAATTACAGTAGTCCAATCTAGAAGGAACAAATGCAGGAACCAATGTTTCAGCATCGCTTTGAAACAGGATGCTCCTAATTTTGCCAATGTTCCGTAGGTGGAAGAAGGCTGTTCTAGAGATTTGTTTTATGTGTGAGGTAAATGACAAATCCTGGTCAAAAATAACACCTTGTCAAAAGGAGTACAGCAGGTTTTATCCAAAACTTTTAACCAATGGAAAACGAAAAGGCAAGTGAAGTCCAGCTGGTTTTCTAGCAGTGAAAAAGTAGCATAAAACTACATGAAAAGTATTTGGGACCGCTCTAGAAAGAATCAAAAATCATGAAGAACATTTAAAATGCAGGTGTTACTTGTTAAAATGCTTCTTTTCTTCCTTTCTGTGTTAATATATTAACTTTTAAATGATATTTAGATTTAACGATGACATTGTCATCTCGCACTCAATGCACAGTATGTTTGTATCTCCTCCAGATGCTCCAAAGGTTCCTTCAGTGTCAGTGAGTCCCTCTGCTGAGATAGTGGAGGGTAGTTCAGTGACTCTGACCTGTAGCAGTGATTCTAACCCAGCAGCTAATTATACCTGGTACAAGAAGAACCAAACCGAGATCAACAAAGAACCACAGCTTGTCTTCAGATCCATCCAGTCCTCTGACTCTGGACAGTATTACTGTACAGCTGAGAACGAGCTGGGGAGGAGGACATCTGAGGACTTCACTATTGGCGTGATGTGTAAGTGAAAGACTCATATTAAGCTAAAAAGTGCAAGAGGGACATGCACTACCTCACTCCTCATTAGAGCTGCTGCTCAGCCTGAAAGAACAGTTGCTTCCTTCTGCTTTCTACATTCTTGTTAAAGTTTGCTTTACATCTAGACAGTGTTTTTCTTTAAAGAGCTTATGCTGTTTTGAGAGAAGATGTATTAATTCATATCTGTGCATGCGCAGATGCATATTGAGATAAATTATGTCCAATCGGTTTATTGTGAGCCCCCCAACTTTACATGCAAAGCTATATTATGGAAATATGCTTTCAACTTAGCAGGATTTTATCTACCTCCTTCAGTTTCACAGTCTGATAATGTGATTTGTAATTAATTGAGCGGGCCAGTAGATTTTCTTTTTTTCATTTTATCAGACATTAATTTACAAGAACACCTTTATCTTTTTAATATCCTAACATATAGTGGGCGAAAAAAATAGGAGCTTATGTAGTGCAGCACTGTCAACATATAATAATTTGTATTTATACTGTATATAGATCCTCCAAAGGTTCCCTCAGTCTCAGTGAGTCCCTCTGCTGAGATAGTGGAGGGTAGTTCAGTGACTCTGACCTGTAGCAGTGATTCTAACCCAGCAGCTAATTATACCTGGTACAAGGACAATGAAGACTCACCAAAAGCTTCAGGACAGATCTTCACCATCACTGACTTCAGACCTGAACACAGTGGGAATTATTACTGTGAAGCCCAGAACACGATAGGACGTCAGAGGTCTAAGTCATATTTTATCAGTCAGCCAGGTAAGTTTTTGCATTAATAAAGTTGAATAATTCTTCATCTGTGTCCAACTTTTAGCTGTTTTTGTCCTCAGTGTCAGATAAAAACAATCACATTAAAATGTGGTTTTTGGTCCCAACTCATATTTGAGTTTCCCCTAAAAACAGGGTCCTAAGGTGAACTGGGTGAAAACTCAGGGAAACGCATCTACACACTAATGTTACTGTAGCAGTCACTGAACACTAATATCAAATCAAATATAATTTTTTTGTTTAACACATGCACATAAAACACGAAAACACTAAGGTAACTGTGTGAGTAGCATAAGTTTTTATGAATCAGTCTAATTTTGCTGCTACAGTTTATGTACATCATCCTCTGATTGTTTTTACTTTTATTTGCAGATAAATTAGTAGAAATGATGAACATTGTCAAGTTCGTACTTGTGGTCCTGATGTTGGTTCCTCTGTTTATTGTGAGTCTGTGGACGAGGTAAAAATTAATAAAACAGTTTCATTACTTTTCTTCTTTTCATCATCTTGTAGTTTTTACCCAATAATTCTGTTTTGTTCAACTTTATACATTGTTGTTGTTTTTATGAAATTCAATCCAGGAAGAAGGAAACTTCAAACTTGAAACCTGATCAGAATGAACATGTGGAGATGACAGAGGTGAGAAAACATCCATCCATCCATAACCTGTACTGCTTATCCCGTGGACATGTGATGTGTTTATCAAAAAACAGTTTATTTATCGATATCAGGTCTTAAAGTTTAAAGAAAATGAGGTGAATCAGATGAAGTGATGTTTCTTTCCTTTGTTCATTACAAGCATGTGAAATGTAAAGTTATTAAATTGATGTGCAGGTGTCATGAACAACATCCACATAGTCTCATCTTGTCCACACCTCAGTCCTGAGGTCCATCCCTGTAGCACAGACTGAGCACAAAGGACATCAAGGAGACCTGGGCACTATTCTTTGAACGTGGCTTAACTAATTCAAGATTAGACGAGTCAGGCAGGACGTTTTAATCCTGAATCAGGTCAGAAAAGCTGGATTTCATCCTCTGGTGTAACTGTGCACTGATACATGATGATCGGTCACGACATGAACACTGGGGTTCTAATACTGTCATGGACGGTCAACGTGTCCACTCTGAGCAGTCGGCAGCTACGTGTGACGCAAACTCAAAGCAGCAGCTGTACAATTACTAAGCAAATTATCTACATGTTATTTGAAGCACAAAAGAAAAGTCAAGAAAACTGTGTATTTGAAACAATAGTGATTATAGGAAAATATGTTCAGCAGTTAAAGAACTAAGGGTCAAAGGTCACTGTTGGTAAAGGTGGATCTAATTTAACCATTTTATGTGTTCACTAGTGGTTAAAGTTCTAATAATACATGAGCATTTATTTGTTTATTATGTGTTTTATACAAATTGTATCATAGTTTTATATGAAACCACCAGGTGGTTTTTATGTTGTGGCTGGTTAGTGTATTCAAAGCCGTCTGTAGCTGGGTGGACTTCCTGGTCCAACAGGGTTTAAATCTGACAGGACATCTTGTTTACGCTGACTAAACCTGAGCATAAACCTGCTCCTGATCCTGCAGATCTGTTGCTGGAACCACAATCACACCAGGACTTTGGAAGATCCACTAGATGCAGGATCATTTCAAATCATTAAAACCATCCAGTTGACCTGTTCACCCACGTACAAAGAACAGGACTCAGAACCTCTGGCGTGAACGGAACAGGTCACACATCCCACTCAGATTCATCCTAACCAGCCCCTCACTCCAATCTGTCTTATTCTCTTTAGATGTAGATGCTGTGGAACCAAAGGCAGAACGGATCTGATGGGAGGAGAAATCCGAGTCGTGTGAAATAGTCTGTGGAGGATGTTTGGTTTAGTGTTCGGTGACTTTTTGCTCATCGGCCGAATCAATGTGAAGAAGAAAGTCTGATGTATTTCAACATCCTTATTTCGATTCTTCTGTTCTTCTGTTGACCGAGGAAAAGCATCTTTAACTTTAGTTGGTTTTTACTTGGTCGTGTGTTTCCGTTCTGGAGCTCAATCATTTTCTTTGTGTTATCTGCCATTTTGTAGGATTTTCTTTCTCAGCAGTTTATAATTTCATGATTTGTTTTTATTTGTAAAATAGTTTTTTGTGCTGCTTTAAATGTCATGTGATCATTTGCTGCTACACACAGTCTGTGTTGGACTTTTATTCTGTGAGATCCTACAAATCACTCTTTACTCTTCAGCTGTGAGTCACTCGGTGCTTGTTGACAGGTTAGTTTGTGGATGTAACACCTACGTGTTTCCTGCTGGCTGGAGATTTTTTGGTTAAATTCCACAACCCTTAGTTGTTTCTGTAAATTATTGTTTTGTTTTGATTTAAATACTTTTATTGTCTTCACCTTGTTTCTTATATCCACTGAGTTACTGTCATTACAACATAGAAGTTGGTTGATTTTATTTTTCTAGCGATTTTAGAATAAACCTATAGTGCATCCTGTTCATTTTGCTGGGATACATATTTTGTGTTGGTGTGGAAATATTCCATCATTTAGCGTCTGTATCTGTAAATATATAAGAACGGCCTTTTTGGGAACAGTGTGTGTTTTCTGTTTTTATAACACGACACCGTGTGTGTTAAAGTCGTCTGCTTTATCCTGCATCCTTTGTGCTGTTTGACAGTTTCATTGACGAAAGAACTGGGAGAAATACCTGACTGGCACCTTTGATAATACTATAATCATTCATATTACTACAACAAGGATTTGGCAGCTCACTCATGACTAATAACAGGCCCAAACATCCTAAACTCGAATGAAAATATTAAACCTAATTAGAGTAAAACCAATCCGTCATTATACAAAAAACAAATAAAATAAAAGATTTAAATTGTTGGACACCGAATCGCCGTTTTGTAATACACACATCAGATTAACAGCAAAATGTATTAACAATAAATCCATAACAATGTGAATTTAACTAAACTAAACAAAGCAAAGGGAAATAAATACCCAGACATCAGATACTTACACACAAGCTGTACAGCAAACCTCCAGTCAAACTGTACCAACTATTCTCAAACATCGTAATAAAATCACCTCTTTCATTTGGCATCAACCAAAACCCACAATCCTCATAAAATCAAATCCAGTCAACACAAACAAAAAGCCAAACCGTCACAACAAGAACTGAGGATCCACCTGTTTCCCCGTTGACATGTTGTTTTTGCCCCTACACTCAGTTCTCTTGATGCAGCTCCCTCCCCTGTAGTTAGGACAGGGGCAGGTTCAGGTAAGAGGACAAACGTCTTCAAGTCCAGAGGCGACTCAGCTGCATCTTTAAGGTCCATGAGGGAAACAGTCGTCTGATCTGGTTGTAGTTCCACGTTACTGCCTCTAGGTGTCAGCAAAGTAAATTATTTTCCTCTTTCTCTTCTTTCTTTATGTCTCTTGTGAGTCAAGAACAAACTCTTTATGAATTCTTCTTCATTACTCGCTCATTATAATATTTCGTTGCTCTCTCTTCTTAAAGTTAGTTACTCTTTCCAAAAACTTTACAATGTGACTTTCGTCATCAACTCTTAAAAAAATCTGATATTACACATTCATGGTCGTTGTTCTTGCACATATTAGCAGCACGATGAACAAAAAACTGGCAGGAAGATGAAAGTGTCACGAATCAGCCCCTCGTTTCCACTTCCTCATCTGGACTTTTATTTTGTCGCCTGTTTTCTCCACGTCCTGTCCCCGCTGTTGAGTTAATTCTGCCAACCTCACCACCAATCACTCACCTTGACCGTTTCCACCTGTTCCCTCCCTGCCTCTCTATACCTCACCTTCACCACAGCTCGCTGTCAGGTTGTCTCTCTACAACGCAACATTCTGGCTTCACGTTCTGGACCTTGGTTTCCTGTTAACCGTTCCACGGGGAGACGTCCTGCTAAGCTCCTTTGTGAACCTGTGTACAGCTCACCTCCCCGTTCTTCTGGTGTCCTCGTGCTTGTTTGATTTTCCTGCCTCCTTGACTGGATTTTCTATTTGTTCACCTGAGAACCGGTCTGCCATACTCACCGGCCCACCACGCACCACGCCTGTATACCTGTGCACCCATTGCTGCAAAACTCAGCCCCGGCCTTCTTCCAGCCATCTTGGTATTGTGAGTCACACACACTCGTGCCTTCTGTGAGATTGGTAATTCTGACCCTGGGCTCCCTGTCAGTTTGAGAACTCCTGTTAAAAGCAGCGTCCTGGGTTTGTTTGGACTGTGTGTTGGAGATTTCTCCTATGATCTGTATTGTGTATGTATTCACATACATTATCAATAAACCTCCTCAACTTTCCTCCTGTGTCCAGTATTTTATGGGTCCATGAAATAATACCTTGTTCACAGGAAGTGGATATTTGACAGGCACATGAAAACATTATCACACAGTCTTTAATGACGGACTTTCATTTGTGACTCTACAGCCATTTTACTTATCGTGTATGTGAATCATGTAAAAAGGAAGGAAGTTGAGTGTATCTTTAACAATGTGACTTCGACATTTTAAAACCAGGGTGTAACACACACTGTTACTGCACATAACTGACCCATAAATATTCTAAGGCTCTAAAGCCACGGAGAAAACATGAGACGCTGTCGGTTTATCAGGAAATAGATTTTTCGTCGTCCTTCTAGCTGTTCCAGGTACTGTACATGTCCTTTATTTATTCATTCTCACGCATTAAGATTTGTGATAAAGCAACGATGTCTGATCAGTGGAGAGCTGCTGGTCTTTGTCTGGTTCTTAGACTAACATTTGTGGGCGAAATCAGCCTTCGGTTTAGCACGAATCCCAAGACTCGAGAGTAGAACAGTGTTGATTTTGTTGTTGGTCCTGTGTCTGATGCTTAATGTGACAGCAGCCTTACCACAACCACAGGCCGGCAGAGAGAGTTTTTATAAAGACCCATATACAAATGATGCACATTCTTCAGTCGAGCAGAGAGCAAATACTCCGTGGCCTCCTGTGTTTGGGTTTAGTTTCTGTAACTGACCCCATTGGACCGAGTGTCAGTTTTATATAAATGACACAGCCCGTCCATCTGTCCATCCGCTGTCCCTCCTTATGCATCAGCTCGGAAACTTCCCTCACAAGTATCTGGTTTTATCGTTTTCGTTCTTCACTGTGAAGGAAATGAATCGACGCATTTGTGTAAAAAGTGTAAAAATGCGCAGTTACAGTTTTTTACTTAAACTTTCACACATTGCAAACGTGTAGTTAACAACTAAAATAGACAAATTCTCGTTCCGTCTTTGTTAAACGATGCTGTTTGATTATCACTAACAGCATCTGAGTCTGTCAGGCCTCAGTGTTCTGCATTTCTCAGCAAGCAACTATGAAGGAACACGACCACAAAGTGACTGAAGAAACAGAAGAAACTAAGATTATTAATGTTTCATCACTTCTCATAATAAGCAGCTTAATGACATGATAAAAAAAATAAACTATAACTATTTGGAAAACTCCTACATGTCTTTATTTATTGACTTATTTATCTGGCAAGTAAAAAGGAAATATAATGACGTCATATGCAAAGAGGTGGGGTTATAAAGACGCTTTGGTCTATTTTGGTTTTACTTGATGACATCAAGCATTTTATGTTAGAGCACAGACCAACAATATGTTTGATGATTCCAATTTGCACCATAAAACATGTCCAATTTTCATTTGGTTAAGATTTAATTTGAATTATTTTTAATTCTATCTGCAGAACATTGCACATTAATGTTCTGTTAACGTATGCAGAGTTTTCATTGGTCAGTCACTGTCCCGCTCTGTGCTGTAACTTCTGTATTTCTATGTAAAAGCTTAAAGTTTAGTGTCGGCTGCTATTTTGCTCGTCGTGCTACTGAAGAAGGAAGTTTGAGTGTGATTTCTGTCTTCTGTTCACTGCTGACGGAGAAGAGACATTTTCAGAGACAGTCCTTCCCTGTTGTGAGTAGACATGTTTATGATGAGACTGATGTATTTCCTGTATTTGTCTGAAAACATGTTTTATCGTCCCACAGACACATGAGGGCAGCAGCTATGAGTTTAACAGCAGCACTGAGTGGATTTGTCGTCCTCCTGTCTGTGTCAGGTACCGAACATCTACATTTACTGCTTTAGAACAGAGGGATGAGTGAATGTTCTCAAACACAGTTTAGTGGAAAAAATATTCTGAAAAACTTCAGATTGTGTGTGACTTTTGGTTTTCAGTGTTAATAACTGGACATTTATTACAGTCTATCACACCCACAACTGGCAAAGACAGGTGGACCCAATAACCAAAGGCCGACGCCTGAAACTGGTGGTGGAATTTTCAACAGGCAGAGATTAGAGGGGAACCGGGTGGACACAGCGAGTATTCTGTTTAGGGAGGAACTCTGCAGTAGAGAGAGCAGTTAGGCTGAGGTCAGAGTTCACAGGCCAGTAATCAAAACCCATTTTAAATCGTACTCATGCACGACCAGCGGGGAAAGAAGAAGGCACATACTGAATGTACCAGTGATGAGCTGAACTGTGCTCAGCCAGGAGATTTCCAGGTCCAGAATCCAAAGGAGAAATCAGAAGAGAGAGTCCAAGGGTTGGGTACCTGAGAGTCGATTTAGTCCGGTCCATAGGAGTAGAGCAGGAAACAGGGACAGGGCTGGACACACTTGGGAGACAGAAGACAGACTGGGGCAGAACACAGTAAGTCTCTAAAAGAGGCAGGGCCAGGTCCAAGAATCCAAAATCCGAAAAAAAAAAAAAAACACAGGATCAGGTTCAGAGACCACAGTCAGATCCAATAAGAGTTAATTAATGAGCCAAGTCCACAATCCAAGAGTCAGAGTTACAGTCCAAGGTCCAAACAGAATCAGGAGTTCAGATAATTAAACCGATTTGCGGAGCCAGTGGATCGAAACAAGTATCAGGTCCAGGGACAAATCCAAGTCGAACCAGGTAAGTAGAAAAGGCAGGTTTGGTAGCAGGAGAGTTGCTTCGTTAGTGAGTTGAGCAGACAGTTTGTCAGAGCTGCTTATAAAGGACACAGGTGAAAATGATCCGGAGAAGACGGAGAGAGCAGAGACAGGAAGTTGATCAAAAAAGGCAAGAAACCAGGAGCTGAGGTCGTTTTCAGGGAACTGAAAGACGAGCAGCCTGAAGAAAAAGATTTAAAGATTGAACTAAACAAATCACTGCATTTCTATGTCTGATGGATCGTACAATGTCCATCCATCTGTTGTCTGTGACCACTCATCCTGTTCAGGGTCTAAAGGGGGACAGGAGTCTATCCCAGCTGTCATTAGGAGACAGACAGGGTCCACCCTTCAGACTCCAGTCAGTCACAGCTCAAACCACCAGACTAAAACACACACTGTACATCCAAATAATGTTTCAGTCCAGCTGTTGTAGAGTGATGTATCATCATTATCTGTCATCAGATCTGATCATCTGTCGTGACACATATTTAACTGAGGTTCATTCAGTTCTTGTTGCTGTTGTTCTCTGTGTTACAGTGGTACATAATGTGAATGGCTGGGCAGTGACTTACACTCCCACTCACATCTGTGCAGCAGAAGGATCAACAGTGGATTTAAACTGCACCTACACATACCCAGCAGATCAAAAGATCCAAGTTCTGAACATATTTTGGTTTATTAAAGGGACTAAATCTGAACCTGTGAATCTGACGACAGACTCAGATTACACAGGTCGTGTGACGTATCTCTGTGCTGACAAAGTCTGTAATCTGAGAATCACAGAGCTGAGACGGAACGACTCAGCTGTTTACAAGTTCAAATTTGTAACAAACCAAGAAACAGGGAAATTTACTGGTGAACCTGGAGTCACTTTGTCTGTCACAGGTAACATTTGTTTTCCTAAAGGTTAATGTGTTGGAAATATTTTCATGTATGTTTGAATAAAATCGTAGTTGTTCTTTTCTCCCGTTCAGCTCTCAGTGTGCAGGTGATCAAAGCAGCATCATATCCACATTATAACTGGGTGGATCTGAAGTGTCACAGCAGCTGTGATCGTCCTACATACGTCTGGTTCAAGAATGGACAGAAAATTCAAAGACAAACATCTTCTGATATTTCTGTGTATGTTCATGGTGCAGACAGTTTCTCCTGTGCTGTAATAGGACATGAGAAGTTCCCGTCTCCTTCAGTGTGTGAGTTTACTCAACAATCTCCTGCTGTTTCGAAGCTGCTGTATGTGTGTGTGTGTGACTCTGTGGTATTTAATGATTCATTGTAAAACTCAAAGAAATATATTTTCTCTGACCCATAAAAAGTCCAACACTGCAAAATCAGGCTGTAAAAATGTAAAGCGACAGTTTCCACTGTGGAAAAGTATCAAAACAATATGTTATTCCATGTTTACACAGAGAAAACACTGAGTCTCTAAAACATATTGATCTTTATGAAATGTGATTATTATTATATTTTGATCCTAGATGCAAATCACACGGGTCCTTGTTTTCATTTTCCTTAAGGCTTCATCCAAAAAAGTAAAAACTATCAATGCTGCTGATTCTCATTTTGATCATTTAGCAGGAGATAAAAAACAGGAAACAATCGAGCTGATCATACGTTCACTTTAGTAAATTTACTAAAGTTCTGTATTTAGGTGCAACTTTGACAAACACACGCATGTTAGATTAATCTGTGATTGTATGTGTGAAAGTGTGTGTTGGTTCTGATATGGAGAAAAGAGGTTAAGATGATGGATGAACAACAGCATGAGTCTTAATGAGGGTGAATGAGACAACAGACGGCAAAGTGTCTTCAATAATTCACAAAAGACTGTATGTTTGGAAGTGAAAAACAAACCGCAGACAATCAGAGCAGGTAGAAGTGGATTAAAAAGTGAGAGAAGGTCCATGTGTCAGTGTGAGTAAAAGCAGGTCTTTGTTCATCGGGAGCTGGACTCAAACTTGTGGCTCTTTGTTTGCTTGTGTGTTTTAATAATGTTGGAGTAGTGGACGTTTGTCTTATCAGCAGAGTTAGTCACAACTGCTGTTGATGATTTCTCTGGGTAACATCTTATCTCCATATCAGGACCAACACAGACAGACACACATACAATCACAGATTAATCTAACATGCGTGTGTTTGTCAAAGTTGCACCTAAATACAGAACTTGAGTAAAGTTACTAAAGTGAACGTTTGATCTGATCGATTGTTTCCTGTTTTTATCTCCTGCTAAATGATCAAAATGAGAATCAGCAGCATTGACAGTTATTACTTTAGTTTTCTGGATGAAGCTTTAAACAAAAGCTCTGACGAAAACAAGGACCCGTGGGATCAAAATATAATAAGAATCACATTTCATAAAGATCAATATGTTTTAGAGACTCAGAGTTAACTCATCAGCAACTTGACCACAGAGTAAAACCAGGTGAATAATCATGAACAGCACAAACTGTCTCATGTCTTAGTCCGACAAACAGCCTGTAGGTTCAGAGACTCGAGTCTTTCTCAGTATTTGACTGTGTGACGTCTCATCTCAGACACACAGATTATTATAGAGATCATGGTCACGTCTTCATATGCATCATGTGCAGCTCACACAGCAGAACAAAACTAACTTAGAAAAACACTGTAAATTATGAGTTTTAACAGATGTGGAACAGGAGTGAACGTATTTAAGAAAGATTCACTTTTCAGACTCTCTGCGGATAATGTGTATTTCAGAAACACAGAATAATGTTTCAGTCCAGCTGTTGTAGAGTGATGTATCATCATTATCTGTCATCAGATCTGATCGTCTGTCGTGACACATATTTAACTGAGGTTCATTCAGTTCTTGTTGCTGTTGTTCTCTGTGTTACAGTGGTACATAATGTGAATGGCTGGGCAGTGACTTACACTCCCACTCACATCTGTGCAGCAGAAGGATCAACAGTGGATTTAAACTGTAACTACACATACCCAGCAGATCCAAAGATCCAAGTTCGAAGCAGAACATGGTTTATTAAAGGGACTAAATCCGAACCTGAGAATCTGACGAGAGACTCAGATTACACAGGTCGTGTGACGTATCTCTGTGCTGACAAAGTCTGTAATCTGAGAATCACAGAGCTGAGACGGAGCGACTCAGCTGTTTACAAGTTCAGATTTGAAACAAACCAAAAATATGGGAAATTTACTGGTGAACCTGGAGTCACTTTGTCTGTCACAGGTAACATTTGTTTTCCTAAAGGTTAATGTGTTGGAAATATTTTCATGTATGTTTGAATAAAATCGTAGTTGTTCTTTTCTCCCGTTCAGCTCTCAGTGTGCAGGTGATCAAAGCAGCATCATATCCACATTATAACTGGGTGGATCTGAAGTGTCACAGCAGCTGTGATCGTCCTACATACGTCTGGTTCAACAATGGACAGAAAATTCCAGGACAAACATCTTCTGATATTTCTGTCTATGTTCACGGTGCAGACAGTTTCTCCTGTGCTGTAATAGGACATGAGAAGTTCCGTCTCCTTCAGTGTGTGAGTTTACTCAACAATCTCCTGCTGTTTGAAGCTGCTGTATGTGTGTGTGTGTGACTCTGTGGTATTTAATGATTCATTGTAAAACTCAAAGAAATATATTTTCTCTGACCCATAAAAAGACCAACACTGTAAAATCAGGCTGTAAAAATGTAAAGCGACAGTTTCCACTGTGGAAAAGTATCAAAACAATATGTTATTCCATGTTTACACAGAGAAAACACTGAGTCTCTAAAACATATTGATCTTTATGAAATTTGTCTCATTTTCTTTTCTTATTATATTTTGATCCTTGTTTTCATCACAGCTTTTCCTTACGGCTTCATCCAGAAAACTAAAGTAAAAACTGTCAATGCTGATGATTCTCATTTTAATCATTTACTAGGAGATAAAAACCAGGAAACAATCGAGCTGATCATACATTTACTGAGCTGGTTTCGTTACTGACAAACTTTTAGATGGTCCCATTAAATTTGTACTAATATTCCTGTTTATTTGATCTCGATTGTGATATGCATATTATTATGTAATGTTACCAAAATGTCTAAATATTATCTTCCAGACCCTCCAAAGGTTCCCTCAGTGTCAGTGAGTCCCTCTGCTCAGATAGTGGAGGGTAGTTCAGTGAATCTGAGCTGTAGCAGTGATTCTAACCCAGCAGCTAATTATACCTGGTACAAGAAGAACCAAACAGAGATCAACCAAGAACCACAGCTTGTCTTCAGCTCCATCCAGTCCTCTGACTCTGGACAGTATTACTGTACAGTTGAGAACGAGCTGGGGAGGAGGAGATCTGAGGACGTCTTCATTAATGTGGAATGTGAGTAGAATGTAGGAAGTAAACCAAAAGATTATGAATTTGAATTTTTTAGGCTTGTCACTCTTCACAACATGAGACTGATTATATATTAATTCATCTCCTCCAGACCCTCCAAAGGTTCCCTCAGTGTCAGTGAGTCCCTCTGCTGAGATAGTGGAGGGTAGTTCAGTGACTCTGACCTGTAGCAGTGATTCTAACCCAGCAGCTAATTATACCTGGTACAAGAAGAATGAAGACTCACCAAAAGCTTCAGGACAGATCTTCACCATCACTGACTTCAGACCTGAACACAGTGGGAATTATTACTGTGAAGCCCAGAACACGATAGGACGTCAGAAGTCTAAGTCATATTTTATCGGTCAGCCAGGTAAGTTTTTGCATTAATATATATATAATTATATATTAATATATAATTCTTCATCTGTGTCCAGCTTTTTGCTGTTTTTGTCCTCAGTGTCAGATAAAAACAATCACATTAAAATTAGGTTTTTGGTCCCAACTCGTATTTGAGTTTCCCCTAAAAACAGGGTCCTAAGGTGAACTGGGTGAAAACTCAGGGAAACACATCTACACACTAATGTTACTGTAGCAGTCACTGAACACTAATATCAAATCAAATATAATTTTTTTGTTTAACACATGCACATAAAACACGAAAACACTAAGGTAACTGTGTGAGTAGCATAAGTTTTTATGAATCAGTCTAATTTTACTGCTACAGTTTATGTACATCATCCTCTGATTGTTTTTACTTTTATTTGCAGATAAATTAGTAGAAATGATGAACATTGTCAAGTTCGTACTTGTGGTCCTGATGTTGGTTCCTCTGTTTATTGTGAGTCTGTGGACGAGGTAAAAATTAATAAAACAGTTTCATTACTTTTCTTCTTTTCATCATCTTGTAGTTTTTACCCAATAATTCTGTTTTGTTCAACATTATACTTTGTTGTTGTTTTTATGAAATCCAGGAAGAAGGAAACTTCCAGCTTAAAACCTGATCAGAATGAACACGTGGAGATGACAGAGGTGAGAAAACATCCATCCATCCATAACCTGTACTGCTTATCCCGTGGACATGTGATGTGTTTATCAAAAAACAGTTTATCGATATCAGGTCTTAAAGTTTAAAGAAAATGAGGTAAATCAGATGAAGTGATGTTTCTTTCCTTTGTTCATTAGAAGCATGTGAAATGTAAAGTTATTAAATTGATGTGCAGGTGTCATGAACAACATCCACATCGTCTCATCTAGTCGACGCCTCAGTCCTGAGGTCCATCCCTGTAGCACAGACTGAGCACAAAGGACATCAAGGAGACCTGGGCACTATTCTTTGAACGTGGATTAACTAATTCAAGATTAGACGAGTCAGGCAGGACGTTTTAATCCTGAATCAGGTCAGAAAAGCTGGATTTCATCCTCTGGTGTAACTGTGCACTGATACATGATGATCGGTCACGACATGAACACTGGGGGTTCTAATACTGTCATGGACGGTCAACGTGTCCACTCTGAGCAGTCGGCAGCTACGTGTGACGCAAACTCAAAGCAGCAGCTGTACAATTACTAAGCAAATTACCTACATGTTATTTGAAGCACAAAAGAAAAGTCAAGAAAACTGTGTATTTGAAACAATAGTGATTATAGGAAAATATGTTCAGCAGTTAAAGAACTAAGGGTCAAAGGTCACTGTTGGTAAAGGTGGATCTAATTTAACCATTTTATGTGTTCACTAGTGGTTAAAGTTCTAATAATACATGAGCATTTATTTGTTTATTATGTGTTTTATACAAATTGTATCATAGTTTTATATGAAACCACCAGGTGGTTTTTATGTTGTGGCTGGTTAGTGTATTCAAAGCCATCTGTAGCTGGGTGGACTTCCTGGTCCAACAGGGTTTAAATCTGACAGGACATCTTGTTTACACTGACTAAACCTGAGCATAAACCTGCTCCTGATCCTGCAGATCTGTTGCTGGAACCACAATCACACCAGGACTTTGGAAGATCCACTAGATGCAGGATCATTTCAAATCATTAAAACCATCCAGTTGACCTGTTCACCCACGTACAAAGAACAGGACTCAGAACCTCTGGCGTGAACGGAACAGGTCACACATCCCGCTCAGATTCATCCTAACCAGCCCCTCACTCCAATCTGTCTTATTCTCTTTAGATGTAGATGCTGTGGAACCAAAGGCAGAACGGATCTGAGGGGAGGAGAAATCCGAGTCGTGTGAAATAGTCTGTGGAGGATGTTTGGTTTAGTGTTCGGTGACTTTCAGAAGGAAGTCTGATGTATTTCAACATCCTTATTTCGATTCTTCTGTTCTTCTGTTGACCGAGGAAAAGCATCTTTAACTTTAGTTGGTTTTTACTTGGTCGTGTGTTTCCGTTCTGGAGCTCAATCATTTTCTTTGTGTTATCTGCCATTTTGTGGGATTTTCTTTCTCAGCAGTTTATAATTTCATGATTTGTTTTTATTTGTAAAATAGTTTTTTGTGCTGCTTTAAATGTCATGTGATCATTTGCTGCTACACACAGTCTGTGTTGGACTTTTATTCTGTGAGATCCTACAAATCACTCTTTACTCTTCAGCTGTGACGCTGAGAGTCACTCGGTGCTTGTTGACAGGTTAGTTTGTGGATGTAACACCTACGTGTTTCCTGCTGGCTGGAGATTTTTTGGTTAAATTCCACAAACCCTTAGTTGTTTCTGTAAATTATTGTTTTGTTTTGATTTAAATACTTTTATTGTCTCCACCTTGTTTCTTATATCCACTGAGTTACTGTCATTACAACATAGAAGTTGTTTTTTTATTTTTCTAGCTATTTTGGAATAAACCTATAGTGCATCCTGTTCATTTTGCTGGGATACATATTTTGTGTTGGTGTGGAAATATTCCATCATTTAGCGTCTGTATCTGTAAATATATAAGAACGGCCTTTTTGGGAACAGTGTGTGTTTTCTGTTTTTATAACACGACACCGTGTGTGTTAAAGTCATCTGCTTTATCCTGCATCATTTGTGCTGTTTGACAGTTTCATTAACCAAAGAACTGAGAGAAATACCTGACTGGCACCTTTGATAATACTATAATCATTCATATTACTACAACAAGGATTTGGCAGCTCACTCATGACTAATAACAGGCCCAAACATCCTAAACTCGAATGAAAATATTAAACCTAATTAGAGTAAAACCAAACCGTCATTATACAAAAAACAAATAAAATAAAAGATTTTAATTGTTGGACACCGAATCGCCGTTTTGTAATACACACATCAGATTAACAGCAAAATGTATTAACAATAAATCCATAACAATGTGAATTTAACTAAACTAAACAAAGCAAAGGGAAATAAATACCCAGACATCAGATACTTACACACAAGCTGTACAGCAAACCTCCAGTCAAACTGTACCAACTATTCTCAAACGTCGTAATAAAATCACCTCTTTCATTTGGCATCAACCAAAACCCACAAGCCTCATAAAATCAAATCCAGTCAACACAAACAAAAAGCCAAACCGTCACAACAAGAACTGAGGATCCACCTGTTTCCCGTTGACATGTTGTTTTTGCCCCTACACTCAGTTCTCTTGATGCAGCTCCCTCCCCTGTAGTTAGGACAGGGGCAGGTTCAGGTAAGAGGACAAACGTCTTCAAGTCCAGAGGCGACTCAGCTGCATCTTTAAGGTCCATGAGGGAAACAGTCGTCTGATCTGGTTGTAGTTCCACGTTACTGCCACTAGGTGTCAGCAAAGTAAATTATTTTCCTTTTTCTCTTTCTTTATGTCTCTTGTGAGTCAAGAACAAACTCTTTATGAAATCTTCTTCATTACTTGCTCAATATAATATTTCGTTGCTCTCTCTTCTTAAAGTTAGTTACTCTTTCCAAAAACTTTACAATGTGACTTTCGTCATCAACTCTTAAAATAATCTGACATTACACATTCATGGTCGTTGTTCTTGCACATGTTAGCAGCACGATGAACAAAAAACTGGCAGGAAGACGAAAGTGTCACGAATCAGCCCCTCGTTTCCACTTCCTCATCTGGACTTTTATTTTGTCGCCTGTTTTCTCCACGTCCTGTCCCCGCTGTTGAGTTAATTCTGCCAACCTCACCACCAATCACTCACCTTGACTGTTTCCACCTGTTCCCTCCCTGCCTCTCTATACCTCACCTTCACCACAGCTCGCTGTCAGGTTGTCTCTCTACAACGCAACATTCTGGCTTCACGTTCTGGACCTTGGTTTCCTGTTAACCGTTCCACGGGGAGACGTCCTGCTAAGCTCCTTTGTGAACCTGTGTACAGCTCACCTCCCCGTTCTTCTGGTGTCCTCGTGCTTGTTTGATTTTCCTTCCTCCTTGACTGGATTTTCTATTTGTTCACCTGAGAACCGGTCTGCCATACTCACCGGCCCACCACGCACCACGCCTGTATACCTGTGCACCCATTGCTGCAAAACTCAGCCCCGGCCTTCTTCCAGCCATCTTGGTATTGTGAGTCACACACACTCGTGCCTTCTGTGAGATTGGTAATTCTGACCCTGGGCTCCCTGTCAGTTTGAGAACTCCTGTTAAAAGCAGCGTCCTGAGTTTGTTTGGACTGTGTGTTGGAGATTTCTCCTATGATCTGTATTGTGTATGTATTCACATATATTATCAATAAACTTCCTCAACTTTCCTCCTGTGTCCAGTATTTTATGGGTCCATGAAATAATACCTTGTTCACAGGAAGTGGATATTTGACAGGCACATGAAAACATAATCACACAGTCTTTAATGACGGAGTTTCATTTGTGACTCTACAGCCATTTTACTTATCGTGTATGTGAATCATGTAAAAAGGAAGGAAGTTGAGTGTATCTTTAACAACGTGACTTCGACATTTTAAAACCAGGGTGTAACACACACTGTTACTGCACATAACTGACCCATAAATATTCTAAGGCTCTAAAGCCACGGAGAAAATATGAGACGCTGTCGGTTTATCAGGAAATAGATTTTTCGTCGTCCTTCTAGCTGTTCCAGGTACTGTACATGTCCTTTATTCATTCATCCTCACGCATTAAGTTTTGATAAAGCAACGATGTCTGATCAGTGGAGAGCTGCTGGTGTTTGTCTGGTTCTTAGACTAACATTTGTGGGCGAAATCAGCCTTCGGTTTAGCACGAATCCCAAGACTCGAGAGTAGAACAGTGTTGATTTTGTTGTTGGTCCTGTGTCTGATGCTTAATGTGACAGCAGCCTTACCACAACCACAGGCCGGCAGAGAGAGTTTTTATAAAGACCCATATACAAATGATGCACATTCTTCAGTCGAGCAGAGAGCAAATACTCCGTGGCCTCCTGTGTTTGGGTTTAGTTTCTGTAACTGACCCCATTGGACCGAGTGTCAGTTTTATATAAATGACACAGCCCGTCCATCTGTCCATCCGCTGTCCCTCCTTATGCATCAGCTCGGAAACTTCCCTCACAAGTATCTGGTTTTATGGTTTTCGTTTTTCACTGTGAAGGAAATGAATCGACGCATTTGTGTAAAAAGTGTAAAAATGCGCAATTACAGTTTTTTACTTAAACTTTCACACATTGCAAACGTGTAGTTTAACAACTAAAATAGACAAATTCTCGTTCCGTCTTTGTTAAACGATGCTGTTTGATTATCACTAACAGCATCTGAGTCTGTCAGGCCTCAGTGTTCTGCATTTCTCAGCAAGCAACTATGAAGCAACACGACCACAAAGTGACTGAAGAAACAGAAGAAACTAAGATTATTAATGTTTCATCACTTCTTATAATCACCAGCTTAATGACATGATGAAAAATTAACTATAACTATTTGGAAAACTCCTACATGACTTATTTATCTGGCAAATAAAAAGGAAATATAATGACGTCATATGCAAAGAGGTGGGGTTATAAAGACGCTTTGGTCTATTTTGGTTTTACTTGATGACATCAAGCATTTTATGTTAGAGCACAGACCAACAATATGTTTGATGATTCCAATTTGCACCATAAAACATGTCCAATTTTCATTTGGTTAAGATTTAATTTGAATTATTTTTAATTCTATCTGCAGAACATTGCACATTAATGTTCTGTTAACGTATGCAGAGTTTTCATTGGTCAGTCACTGTCCCGCTCTGTGCTGTAACTTCTGTATTTCTATGTAAAAGCTTAAAGTTTAGTGTCGGCTGCTATTTTGCTCGTCGTGCTACTGAAGAAGGAAGTTTGAGTGTGATTTCTGTCTTCTGTTCACTGCTGACGGAGAAGAGACATTTTCAGAGACAGTCCTTCCCTGTTGTGAGTAGACATGTTTATGATGAGACTGATGTATTTCCTGTATTTGTCTGAAAACATGTTTTATCGTCCCACAGACACATGAGGGCAGCAGCTATGAGTTTAACAGCAGCACTGAGTGGATTTGTCGTCCTCCTGTCTGTGTCAGGTACCGAACATCTACATTTACTGCTTTAGAACAGAGGGATGAGTGAATGTTCTCAAACACAGTTTAGTGGAAAAAAATATTCTGAAAAACTTCAGATTGTGTGTGACTTTTGGTTTTCAGTGTTAATAACTGGACATTTATTACAGTCTATCACACCCACAACTGGCAAAGACAGGTGGACCCAATAACCAAAGGCCGACGCCTGAAACTGGTGGTGGAATTTTCAACAGGCAGAGATTAGAGGGGAACCGGGTGGACACAGCGAGTATTCTGTTTAGGGAGGAACTCTGCAGTAGAGAGAGCAGTTAGGCTGAGGTCAGAGTTCACAGGCCAGTAATCAAAACCCATTTTAAATCGTACTCATGCACGACCAGCGGGGAAAGAAGAAGGCACATACTGAATGTACCAGTGATGAGCTGAACTGTGCTCAGCCAGGAGATTTCCAGGTCCAGAATCCAAAGGAGAAATCAGAAGAGAGAGTCCAAGGGTTCGGGTACCTGAGAGTCGATTTAGTCCGGTCCATAGGAGTAGAGCAGGAAACAGGGACAGGGCTGGACACACTTGGGAGACAGAAGACAGACTGGGGCAGAACACAGTAAGTCTCTAAAAGAGGCAGGGCCAGGTCCAAGAATCCAAAATCCGAAAAAAAAAAAAACACAGGATCAGGTTCAGAGACCACAGTCAGATCCAATAAGAGTTAATTAATGAGCCAAGTCCACAATCCAAGAGTCAGAGTTACAGTCCAAGGTCCAAACAGAATCAGGAGTTCAGATAATTAAACCGATTTGCGGAGCCAGTGGATCGAAACAAGTATCAGGTCCAGGGACAAATCCAAGTCGAACCAGGTAAGTAGAAAAGGCAGGTTTGGTAGCAGGAGAGTTGCTTCGTTAGTGACTTGAGCAGACAGTTTGTCAGAGCTGCTTATAAAGGACACAGGTGAAAATGATCCAGAGAAGACGGAGAGAGCAGAGACAGGAAGTTGATCAAAAAGGCAAGAAACCAGGAGCTGAGGTTGTTTTCAGGGAACTGAAAGACGAGCAGCCTGAAGAAAAAGATTTAAAGATTGAACTAAACAAATCACTGCATTTCTATGTCTGATGGATCGTACAATGTCCATCCATCTGTTGTCTGTGACCACTCATCCTGTTCAGGGTCTAAAGGGGGACAGGAGTCTATCCCAGCTGTCATTAGGAGACAGACAGGGTCCACCCTTCAGACTCCAGTCAGTCACAGCTCAAACCACCAGACTAAAACACACACTGTACATCCAAATAATGTTTCAGTCCAGCTGTTGTAGAGTGATGTATCATCATTATCTGTCATCAGATCTGATCATCTGTCGTGACACATATTTAACTGAGGTTTATTCAGTTCTTGTTGCTGTTGTTCTCTGTGTTACAGTGGTACATAATGTGAATGGCTGGGCAGTGACTTACACTCCCACTCACATCTGTGCAGCAGAAGGATCAACAGTGGATTTAAACTGCACCTACACATACCCAGCAGATCAAAAGATCCAAGTTCTAAGCAGAACATGGTTTATTAAAGGGACTAAATCTGAACCTGTGAATCTGACGACAGACTCAGATTACACAGGTCGTGTGACGTATCTCTGTGCTGACAAAGTCTGTAATCTGAGAATCACAGAGCTGAGACGGAGCGACTCAGCTGTTTACAAGTTCAGATTTGAAACAAACCAACCAGGAGGGAAATTTACTGGTGAACCTGGAGTCACTTTGTCTGTCACAGGTAACATTTGTTTTCCTAAAGGTTAATGTGTTGGAAATATTTTCATGTATGTTTGAATAAAATCGTAGTTGTTCTTTTCTCCCGTTCAGCTCTCAGTGTGCAGGTGATCAAAGCAGCATCATATCCACATTATAACAGGGTGGATCTGAAGTGTCACAGCAGCTGTGATCGTCCTACATACGTCTGGTTCAACAATGGACAGAAAATTCCAGGACAAACATCTTCTGATATTTCTGTCTATGATCATGGTGCAGACAGTTTCTCCTGTGCTGTAATAGGACATGAGAAGTTCCGTCTCCTTCAGTGTGTGAGTTTACTCAACAATCTCCTGCTGTTTGAAGCTGCTGTATGTGTGTGTGTGTGACTCTGTGGTATTTAATGATTCATTGTAAAACTCAAAAAATATATTTTCTCTGACCCATAAAAAGTCCAACACTGCAAAATCAGGCTGTAAAAATGTAAAGCGACAGTTTCCACTGTGGAAAAGTATCAAAACAATATGTTATTCCATGTTTACACAGAGAAAACACTGAGTCTCTAAAACATATTGATCTTTATGAAATTTGTCTCATTTTCTTTTCTTATTATATTTTGATCCCACGGGTCCTTGTTTTCGTCAGAGCTTTTGTTTAAAGCTTCATCCAGAAAACTAAAGTAAAACTGTCAATGCTGCTGATTCTCATTTTGATCATTTAGCAGGAGATAAAAAACAGGAAACAATCGAGCTGATCATACGTTCACTTTAGTAAATTTACTAAAGTTCTGTATTTAGGTGCAACTTTGACAAACACACGCATGTTAGATTAATCTGTGATTGTATGTGTGAAAGTGTGTGTTGGTTCTGATATGGAGATAAGATGTTAAGATGATGGATGAACAACAGCATGAGTCTTAATGAGGGTGAATGAGACAACAGACGGCAAAGTGTCTTCAATAATTCACAAAAGACTGTATGTTTGGAAGTGAAAAACAAACCGCAGACAATCAGAGCAGGTAGAAGTGGATTAAAAAGTGAGAGAAGGTCCATGTGTCAGTGTGAGTAAAAGCAGGTCTTTGTTCATCGGGAGCTGGACTCAAACTTGTGGCTCTTTGTTTGCTTGTGTGTTTTAATAATGTTGGAGAAGTGGACGTTTGTCTTATCAGCAGAGTTAGTCACAACTGCTGTTGATGATTTCTCTGGGTAACATCTTATCTCCATATCAGGACCAACACAGACAGACACACATACAATCACAGATTAATCTAACATGCGTGTGTTTGTCAAAGTTGCACCTAAATACAGAACTTGAGTAAAGTTACTAAAGTGAACGTTTGATCTGATCGATTGTTTCCTGTTTTTATCTCCTGCTAAATGATCAAAATGAGAATCAGCAGCATTGACAGTTATTACTTTAGTTTTCTGGATGAAGCTTTAAACAAAAGCTCTGACGAAAACAAGGACCCGTGGGATCAAAATATAATAAGAATCACATTTCATAAAGATCAATATGTTTTAGAGACTCAGAGTTAACTCATCAGCAACTTGACCACAGAGTAAAACCAGGTGAATAATCATGAACAGCACAAACTGTCTCATATCTTAGTCCGACAAACAGCCTGTAGGTTCAGAGACTCGAGTCTTTCTCAGTATTTGACTGTGTGACGTCTCATCTCAGACACACAGATTATTATAGAGATCATGGTCACGTCTTCATATGCATCATGTGCAGCTCACACAGCAGAACAAAACTAACTTAGAAAAACACTGTAAATTATGAGTTTTAACAGATGTGGAACAGGAGTGAACGTATTTAAGAAAGATTCACTTTTCAGACTCTCTGCGGATAATGTGTATTTCAGAAACACAGAATAATGTTTCAGTCCAGCTGTTGTAGAGTGATGTATCATCATTATCTGTCATCAGATCTGATCATCTGTCGTGACACATATTTAACTGAGGTTCATTCAGTTCTTGTTGCTGTTGTTCTCTGTGTTACAGTGGTACATAATGTGAATGGCTGGGCAGTGACTTACACTCCCACTCACATCTGTGCAGCAGAAGGATCAACAGTGGATTTAAACTGTAACTACACATACCCAGCAGATCCAAAGATCCAAGTTCGAAGCAGAACATGGTTTATTAAAGGGACTAAATCTGAACCTGAGAATCTGACGACAGACTCAGATTACACAGGTCGTGTGACGTATCTCTGTGCTGACAAAGTCTGTAATCTGAGAATCACAGAGCTGAGACGGAGCGACTCAGCTGTTTACAAGTTCAGATTTGAAACAAACCAACCAGGAGGGAAATTTACTGGTGAACCTGGAGTCACTTTGTCTGTCACAGGTAACATTTGTTTTCCTAAAGGTTAATGTGTTGGAAATATTTTCATGTATGTTTGAATAAAATCGTAGTTGTTCTTTTCTCCCGTTCAGCTCTCAGTGTGCAGGTGATCAAAGCAGCATCATATCCACATTATAACAGGGTGGATCTGAAGTGTCACAGCAGCTGTGATCGTCCTACATACGTCTGGTTCAACAATGGACAGAAAATTCCAGGACAAACATCTTCTGATATTTCTGCCTCTGTTCATGGTGCAGACAGTTTCTCCTGTGCTGTAATAGGACATGAGAAGTTCCCGTCTCCTTCAGTGTGTGAGTTTACTCAACAATCTCCTGCTGTTTCGAAGCTGCTGTATGTGTGTGTGTGTGACTCTGTGGTATTTAATGATTCATTGTAAAACTCAAAGAAATATATTTTCTCTGACCCATAAAAAGACCAACACTGTAAAATCAGGCTGTAAAAATGTAAAGCGACAGTTTCCACTGTGGAAAAGTATCAAAACAATATGTTATTCCATGTTTACACAGAGAAAACACTGAGTCTCTAAAACATATTGATCTTTATGAAATTTGTCTCATTTTCTTTTCTTATTATATTTTGATCCTTGTTTTCATCACAGCTTTTCCTTACGGCTTCATCCAGAAAACTAAAGTAAAAACTGTCAATGCTGATGATTCTCATTTTAATCATTTACTAGGAGATAAAAACCAGGAAACAATCGAGCTGATCATACATTTACTGAGCTGGTTTCGTTACTGACAAACTTTTAGATGGTCCCATTAAATTTGTACTAATATTCCTGTTTATTTGATCTCGATTGTGATATGCATATTATTATGTAATGTTACCAAAATGTCTAAATATTATCTTCCAGACCCTCCAAAGGTTCCCTCAGTGTCAGTGAGTCCCTCTGCTCAGATAGTGGAGGGTAGTTCAGTGAATCTGAGCTGTAGCAGTGATTCTAACCCAGCAGCTAATTATACCTGGTACAAGAAGAACCAAACAGAGATCAACCAAGAACCACAGCTTGTCTTCAGCTCCATCCAGTCCTCTGACTCTGGACAGTATTACTGTACAGTTGAGAACGAGCTGGGGAGGAGGAGATCTGAGGACGTCTTCATTAATGTGGAATGTGAGTAGAATGTAGGAAGTAAACCAAAAGATTATGAATTTGAATTTTTTAGGCTTGTCACTCTTCACAACATGAGACTGATTATATATTAATTCATCTCCTCCAGACCCTCCAAAGGTTCCCTCAGTGTCAGTGAGTCCCTCAGCTGAGATAGTGGAGGGTCGTTCAGTGACTCTGACCTGTAGCAGTGATTCTAACCCAGCAGCTAATTATACCTGGTACAAGGAGAATGAAGACTCACCAAAAGCTTCAGGACAGATCTTCACCATCACTGACTTCAGACCTGAACACAGTGGGAATTATTACTGTGAAGCCCAGAACACGATGGGGACGTCAGAGGTCTAAGTCATATTTTATCGGTCAGCCAGGTAAGTTTTTGCATTAATAAAGTTTAATAATTCTTCATCTGTGTCCAACTTTTTGCTGTTTTTGTCCTCAGTGTCAGATAAAAACAATCACATTAAAATGTGGTTTTTGGTCCCAACTCGTATTTGAGTTTCCCCTAAAAACAGGGTCCTAAGGTGAACTGGGTGAAAACTCAGGGAAACACATCTACACACTAATGTTACTGTAGCAGTCACTGAACACTAATATCAAATCAAATATAATTTTTTGTTTAACACATGCACATAAAACACGAAAACACTAAGGTAACTGTGTGAGTAGCATAAGTTTTTATGAATCAGTCTAATTTTACTGCTACAGTTTATGTACATCATCCTCTTATTGTTTTTACTTTTATTTGCAGATAAATTAGTAGAAATGATGAACATTGTCAAGTTCGTACTTGTGGTCCTGATGTTGGTTCCTCTGTTTATTGTGAGTCTGTGGACGAGGTAAAAATTAATAAAACAGTTTCATTACTTTTCTTCTTTTCATCATCTTGTAGTTTTTACCCAATAATTCTGTTTTGTTCAACATTATACTTTGTTGTTGTTTTTATGAAATCCAGGAAGAAGGAAACTTCCAGCTTAAAACCTGATCAGAATGAACACGTGGAGATGACAGAGGTGAGAAAACATCCATCCATCCATAACCTGTACTGCTTATCCCGTGGACATGTGATGTGTTTATCAAAAAACAGTTTATCGATATCAGGTCTTAAAGTTTAAAGAAAATGAGGTAAATCAGATGAAGTGATGTTTCTTTCCTTTGTTCATTAGAAGCATGTGAAATGTAAAGTTATTAAATTGATGTGCAGGTGTCATGAACAACATCCACATAGTCTCATCTTGTCCACACCTCAGTCCTGAGGTCCATCCCTGTAGCACAGACTGAGCACAAAGGACATCAAGGAGACCTGGGCACTATTCTTTGAACGTGGCTTAACTAATTCAAGATTAGACGAGTCAGGCAGGACGTTTTAATCCTGAATCAGGTCAGAAAAGCTGGATTTCATCCTCTGGTGTAACTGTGCACTGATACATGATGATCGGTCACGACATGAACACTGGGGGTTCTAATACTGTCATGGAGGGTCAACGTGTCCACTCTGAGCAGTCGGCAGTTACGTGTGACGCAAACTCAAAGTAGCAGCTGTACAATTACTAAGCAAATTATCTACATGTTATTTGAAGCACAAAAGAAAAGTCAAGAAAACTGTGTATTTGAAACAATAGTGATTATAGGAAAATATGTTCAGCAGTTAAAGAACTAAGGGTCAAAGGTCACTGTTGGTAAAGGTGGATCTAATTTAACCATTTTATGTGTTCACTAGTGGTTAAAGTTCTAATAATACATGAGCATTTATTTGTTTATTATGTGTTTTATACAAATTGTATCATAGTTTTATATGAAACCACCAGGTGGTTTTTATGTTGTGGCTGGTTAGTGTATTCAAAGCCATCTGTAGCTGGGTGGACTTCCTGGTCCAACAGGGTTTAAATCTGACAGGACATCTTGTTTACACTGACTAAACCTGAGCATAAACCTGCTCCTGATCCTGCAGATCTGTTGCTGGAACCACAATCACACCAGGACTTTGGAAGATCCACTAGATGCAGGATCATTTCAAATCATTAAAACCATCCAGTTGACCTGTTCACCCACGTACAAAGAACAGGACTCAGAACCTCTGGCGTGAACGGAACAGGTCACACATCCCGCTCAGATTCATCCTAACCAGCCCCTCACTCCAATCTGTCTTATTCTCTTTAGATGTAGATGCTGTGGAACCAAAGGCAGAACGGATCTGAGGGGAGGAGAAATCCGAGTCGTGTGAAATAGTCTGTGGAGGATGTTTGGTTTAGTGTTCGGTGACTTTCAGAAGGAAGTCTGATGTATTTCAACATCCTTATTTCGATTCTTCTGTTCTTCTGTTGACTGAGGAAAAGCATCTTTAACTTTAGTTGGTTTTTACTTGGTCGTGTGTTTCCGTTCTGGAGCTCAATCATTTTCTTTGTGTTATCTGCCATTTTGTAGGATTTTCTTTCTCAGCAGTTTATAATTTCATGATTTGTTTTTATTTGTAAAATAGTTTTTTGTGCTGCTTTAAATGTCATGTGATCATTTGTACTACACACAGTCTGTGTTGGACTTTTATTCTGTGAGATCCTACAAATCACTCTTTACTCTTCAGCTGTGACGCTGAGAGTCACTCGGTGCTTGTTGACAGGTTAGTTTGTGGATGTGACACCTACGTGTTTCCTGCTGGCTGGAGATTTTTTGGTTAAATTCCACAAACCCTTAGTTGTTTCTGTAAATTATTGTTTTGTTTTGATTTAAATACTTTTATTGTCTCCACCTTGTTTCTTATATCCACTGAGTTACTGTCATTACAACATAGAAGTTGTTTTTTTATTTTTCTAGCTATTTTGGAATAAACCTATAGTGCATCCTGTTCATTTTGCTGGGATACATATTTTGTGTTGGTGTGGAAATATTCCATCATTTAGCGTCTGTATCTGTAAATATATAAGAACGGCCTTTTTGGGAACAGTGTGTGTTTTCTGTTTTTATAACACGACACCGTGTGTGTTAAAGTCGTCTGCTTTATCCTGCATCATTTGTGCTGTTTGACAGTTTCATTGACCAAAGAACTGGGAGAAATACCTGACTGGCACCTTTGATAATACTATAATCATTCATATTACTACAACAAGGATTTGGCAGCTCACTCATGACTAATAACAGGCCCAAACATCCTAAACTCGAATGAAAATATTAAACCTAATTAGAGTAAAACCAAACCGTCATTATACAAAAAACAAATAAAATAAAAGATTTTAATTGTTGGACACCGAATCGCCGTTTTGTAATACACACATCAGATTAACAGCAAAATGTATTAACAATAAATCCATAACAATGTGAATTTAACTAAACTAAACAAAGCAAAGGGAAATAAATACCCAGACATCAGATACTTACACACAAGCTGTACAGCAAACCTCCAGTCAAACTGTACCAACTATTCTCAAACGTCATAATAAAATCACCTCTTTCATTTGGCATCAACCAAAACCCACAAGCCTCATAAAATCAAATCCAGTCAACACAAACAAAAAGCCAAACCGTCACAACAAGAACTGAGGATCCACCTGTTTCCCCGTTGACATGTTGTTTTTGCCCCTACACTCAGTTCTCTTGATGCAGCTCCCTCCCCTGTAGTTAGGACAGGGGCAGGTTCAGGTAAGAGGACAAACGTCTTCAAGTCCAGAGGCGACTCAGCTGCATCTTTAAGGTCCATGAGGGAAACAGTCGTCTGATCTGGTTGTAGTTCCACGTTACTGCCACTAGGTGTCAGCAAAGTAAATTATTTTCCTTTTTCTCTTTCTTTATGTCTCTTGTGAGTCAAGAACAAACTCTTTATGAATTCTTCTTCATTACTCGCTCATTATAATATTTCGTTGCTCTCTCTCCGTAAAGTTAGTTACTCTTTCCAAAAACTTTACAATGTGACTTTCGTCATCAGCTCTTAAAATAATCTGACATTACACATTCATGGTCGTTGTTCTTGCACATGTTAGCAGCACGATGAACAAAAAACTGGCAGGAAGACGAAAGTGTCACGAATCAGCCCCTCGTTTCCACTTCCTCGCCTGGACTTTTATTTTGTCGCCTGTTTTCTCCACGTCCTGTCCCCGCTGTTGAGTTAATTCTGCCAACCTCACCACCAATCACTCACCTTGACTGTTTCCACCTGTTCCCTCCCCTGCCTCTCTATACCTCACCTTCACCACAGCTCGCTGTCAGGTTGTCTCTACAACGCAACATTCTGGCTTCACGTTCTGGACCTTGGTTTCCTGTTAACCGTTCCACGGGGAGACGTCCTGCTAAGCTCCTTTGTGAACCTGTCTACAGCTCACCTCCCCGTTCTTCTGGTGTCCTCGTGCTTGTTTGATTTTCCTTCCTCCTTGACTGGATTTTCTATTTGTTCACCTGAGAACCGGTCTGCCATACTCACCGGCCCACCACGCACCACGCCTGTATACCTGTGCACCCATTGCTGCAAAACTCAGCCCGGCCTTCTTCCAGCCATCTTGGTATTGTGAGTCACACACACTCGTGCCTTCTGTGAGATTGGTAATTCTGACCCTGGGCTCCTGTCAGTTTGAGAACTCCTGTTAAAAGCAGCGTCCTGAGTTCGTTTGGACTGTGTGTTGGAGATTTCTCCTATGATCTGTATTGTGTATGTATTCACATACATTATCAATAAACTTCCTCAACTTTCCTCCTGTGTCCAGTATTTTATGGGTCCATGAAATAATACCTTGTTCACAGGAAGTGGATATTTGACAGGCACATGAAAACATAATCACACAGTCTTTAATGACGGAGTTTCATTTGTGACTCTACAGCCATTTTACTTATCGTGTATGTGAATCATGTAAAAGGAAGGAAGTTGAGTGTATCTTTAACAACGTGACTTCGACATTTTAAAACCAGGGTGTAACACACACTGTTACTGCACATAACTGACCCATAAATATTCTAAGGCTCTAAAGCCACGGAGAAAATATGAGACGCTGTCGGTTTATCAGGAAATAGATTTTTCGTCGTCCTTCTAGCTGTTCCAGGTACTGTACATGTCCTTTATTCATTCATCCTCACGCATTAAGTTTTGATAAAGCAACGATGTCTGATCAGTGGAGAGCTGCTGGTCTTTGTCTGGTTCTTAGACTAACATTTGTGGCTTAAATCAGCCTTGGTTTAGCACGAATCCCAAGACTCGAGAGTAGAACAGTGTTGATTTTGTTGTTGGTCCTGTGTCTGATGCTTAATGTGACAGCAGCCTTACCACAACCACAGGCCGGCAGAGAGAGTTTTTATAAAGACCCATATACAAATGATGCACATTCTTCAGTCGAGCAGAGAGCAAATACTCCGTGGCCTCCTGTGTTTGGGTTTAGTTTCTGTAACTGACCCCATTGGACCGAGTGTCAGTTTTATATAAATGACACAGCCCGTCCATCTGTCCATCCGCTGTCCCTCCTTATGCATCAGCTCGGAAACTTCCCTCACAAGCATCTGGTTTTATGGTTTTCGTTCTTCACTGTGAAGGAAATGAATCGACGATTTGTGTAAAAAGTGTAAAAATGCGCAGTTACAGTTTTTACTTAAACTTTCACACATTGCAAACGTGTAGTTTAACAACTAAAATAGACAAATTCTCGTTCCGTCTTTGTTAAACGATGCTGTTTGATTATCACTAACAGCATCTGAGTCTGTCAGGCCTCAGTGTTCTGCATTTCTCAGCAAGCAACTATGAAGCAACACGACCACAAAGTGACTGAAGAAACAGAAGAAACTAAGATTATTAATGTTTCATCACTTCTTATAATCACCAGCTTAATGACATGATGAAAAATTAACTATAACTATTTGGAAAACTCCTACATGACTTATTTATCTGGCAAATAAAAAGGAAATATAATGACGTCATATGCAAAGAGGTGGGGTTATAAAGACGCTTTGGTCTATTTTGGTTTTACTTGATGACATCAAGCATTTTATGTTAGAGCACAGACCAACAATATGTTTGATGATTCCAATTTGCACCATAAAACATGTCCAATTTTCATTTGGTTAAGATTTAATTTGAATTATTTTAATTCTATCTGCAGAACATTGCACATTAATGTTCTGTTAACGTATGCAGAGTTTTCATTGGTCAGTCACTGTCCCGCTCTGTGCTGTAACTTCTGTATTTCTATGTAAAAGCTTAAAGTTTAGTGTCGGCTGCTATTTTGCTCGTCGTGCTACTGAAGAAGGAAGTTTGAGTGTGATTTCTGTCTTCTGTTCACTGCTGACGGAGAAGAGACATTTTCAGAGACAGTCCTTCCCTGTTGTGAGTAGACATGTTTATGATGAGACTGATGTATTTCCTGTATTTGTCTGAAAACATGTTTTATCGTCCCACAGACACATGAGGGCAGCAGCTATGAGTTTAACAGCAGCACTGAGTGGATTTGTCGTCCTCCTGTCTGTGTCAGGTACCGAACATCTACATTTACTGCTTTAGAACAGAGGGATGAGTGAATGTTCTCAAACACAGTTTAGTGGAAAAAATATTCTGAAAAACTTCAGATTGTGTGTGACTTTTGGTTTTCAGTGTTAATAACTGGACATTTATTACAGTCTATCACACCCACAACTGGCAAAGACAGGTGGACCCAATAACCAAAGGCCGACGCCTGAAACTGGTGGTGGAATTTTCAACAGGCAGAGATTAGAGGGGAACCGGGTGGACACAGCGAGTATTCTGTTTAGGGGAGGAACTCTGCAGTAGAGAGAGCAGTTAGGCTGAGGTCAGAGTTCACAGGCCAGTAATCAAAACCCATTTTAAATCGTACTCATGCACGACCAGCGGGGAAAGAAGAAGGCACATACTGAATGTACCAGTGATGAGCTGAACTGTGCTCAGCCAGGAGATTTCAGGTCCAGAATCCAAAGGAGAAATCAGAAGAGAGAGTCCAAGGGTTCGGGTACCTGAGAGTCGATTTAGTCCGGTCCATAGGAGTAGAGCAGGAAACAGGGACAGGGCTGGACACACTTGGGAGACAGAAGACAGACTGGGGCAGAACACAGTAAGTCTCTAAAAGAGGCAGGGCCAGGTCCAAATCCAAAATCCAAAAAAAAAAAAACACAGGATCAGGTTCAGAGACCACAGTCAGATCCAATAAGAGTTAATTAATGAGCCAAGTCCACAATCCAAGAGTCAGAGTTACAGTCCAAGGTCCAAACAGAATCAGGAGTTCAGATAATTAAACCGATTTGCGGAGCCAGTGGATCGAAACAAGTATCAGGTCCAGGGACAAATCCAAGTCGAACCAGGTAAGTAGAAAAGGCAGGTTTGGTAGCAGGAGAGTTGCTTCGTTAGTGAGTTGAGCAGACAGTTTGTCAGAGCTGCTTATAAAGGACACAGGTGAAAATGATCCAGAGAAGACGGAGAGAGCAGAGACAGGAAGTTGATCAAAAAAGGCAAGAAACCAGGAGCTGAGGTTGTTTTCAGGGAACTGAAAGACGAGCAGCCTGAAGAAAAAGATTTAAAGATTGAACTAAACAAATCACTGCATTTCTATGTCTGATGGATCGTACAATGTCCATCCATCTGTTGTCTGTGACCACTCATCCTGTTCAGGGTCTAAAGGGGACAGGAGTCTATCCCAGCTGTCATTAGGAGACAGACAGGGTCCACCCTTCAGACTCCAGTCAGTCACAGCTCAAACCACCAGACTAAAACACACACTGTACATCCAAATAATGTTTCAGTCCAGCTGTTGTAGAGTGATGTATCATCATTATCTGTCATCAGATCTGATCATCTGTCGTGACACATATTTAACTGAGGTTTATTCAGTTCTTGTTGCTGTTGTTCTCTGTGTTACAGTGGTACATAATGTGAATGGCTGGGCAGTGACTTACACTCCCACTCACATCTGTGCAGCAGAAGGATCAACAGTGGATTTAAACTGCACCTACACATACCCAGCAGATCAAAAGATCCAAGTTCTAAGCAGAACATGGTTTATTAAAGGGACTAAATCTGAACCTGTGAATCTGACGACAGACTCAGATTACACAGGTCGTGGACGTATCTCTGTGCTGACAAAGTCTGTAATCTGAGAATCACAGAGCTGAGACGGAGCGACTCAGCTGTTTACAAGTTCAGATTTGAAACAAACCAACCAGGAGGGAAATTTACTGGTGAACCTGGAGTCACTTTGTCTGTCACAGGTAACATTTGTTTTCCTAAAGGTTAATGTGTTGGAAATATTTTCATGTATGTTTGAATAAAATCGTAGTTGTTCTTTTCTCCCGTTCAGCTCTCAGTGTGCAGGTGATCAAAGCAGCATCATATCCACATTATAACAGGGTGGATCTGAAGTGTCACAGCAGCTGTGATCGTCCTACATACGTCTGGTTCAACAATGGACAGAAAATTCCAGGACAAACATCTTCTGATATTTCTGTCTATGATCATGGTGCAGACAGTTTCTCCTGTGCTGTAATAGGACATGAGAAGTTCCCGTCTCCTTCAGTGTGTGAGTTTACTCAACAATCTCCTGCTGTTTGAAGCTGCTGTATGTGTGTGTGTGACTCTGTGGTATTTAATGATTCATTGTAAAACTCAAAAAATATATTTTCTCTGACCCATAAAAAGTCCAACACTGCAAAATCAGGCTGTAAAATGTAAAGCGACAGTTTCCACTGTGGAAAAGTATCAAAACAATATGTTATTCCATGTTTACACAGAGAAAACACTGAGTCTCTAAAACATATTGATCTTTATGAAATTTGTCTCATTTTCTTTTCTTATTATATTTTGATCCCACGGGTCCTTGTTTTCGTCAGAGCTTTTGTTTAAAGCTTCATCCAGAAAACTAAAGTAAAAACTGTCAATGCTGCTGATTCTCATTTTGATCATTTAGCAGGAGATAAAAAACAGGAAACAATCGAGCTGATCATACGTTCACTTTAGTAAATTTACTAAAGTTCTGTATTTAGGTGCAACTTTGACAAACACACGCATGTTAGATTAATCTGTGATTGTATGTGTGAAAGTGTGTGTTGGTTCTGATATGGAGATAAGATGTTAAGATGATGGATGAACAACAGCATGAGTCTTAATGAGGGTGAATGAGCACAACAGACGGCAAAGTGTCTTCAATAATTCACAAAAGACTGTATGTTTGGAAGTGAAAAACAAACCGCAGACAATCAGAGCAGGTAGAAGTGGATTAAAAAGTGAGAGAAGGTCCATGTGTCAGTGTGAGTAAAAGCAGGTCTTTGTTCATCGGGAGCTGGACTCAAACTTGTGGCTCTTTGTTTGCTTGTGTGTTTTAATAATGTTGGAGAAGTGGACGTTTGTCTTATCAGCAGAGTTAGTCACAACTGCTGTTGATGATTTCTCTGGGTAACATCTTATCTCCATATCAGGACCAACACAGACAGACACACATACAATCACAGATTAATCTAACATGCGTGTGTTTGTCAAAGTTGCACCTAAATACAGAACTTGAGTAAAGTTACTAAAGTGAACGTTTGATCTGATCGATTGTTTCCTGTTTTTTATCTCCTGCTAAATGATCAAAATGAGAATCAGCAGCATTGACAGTTATTACTTTAGTTTTCTGGATGAAGCTTTAAACAAAAGCTCTGACGAAAACAAGGACCCGTGGGATCAAAATATAATAAGAATCACATTTCATAAAGATCAATATGTTTTAGAGACTCAGAGTTAACTCATCAGCAACTTGACCACAGAGTAAAACCAGGTGAATAATCATGAACAGCACAAACTGTCTCATATCTTAGTCCGACAAACAGCCTGTAGGTTCAGAGACTCGAGTCTTTCTCAGTATTTGACTGTGTGACGTCTCATCTCAGACACACAGATTATTATAGAGATCATGGTCACGTCTTCATATGCATCATGTGCAGCTCACACAGCAGAACAAAACTAACTTAGAAAAACACTGTAAATTATGAGTTTTAACAGATGTGGAACAGGAGTGAACGTATTTAAGAAAGATTCACTTTTCAGACTCTCTGCGGATAATGTGTATTTCAGAAACACAGAATAATGTTTCAGTCCAGCTGTTGTAGAGTGATGTATCATCATTATCTGTCATCAGATCTGATCATCTGTCGTGACACATATTTAACTGAGGTTCATTCAGTTCTTGTTGCTGTTGTTCTCTGTGTTACAGTGGTACATAATGTGAATGGCTGGGCAGTGACTTACACTCCCACTCACATCTGTGCAGCAGAAGGATCAACAGTGGATTTAAACTGTAACTACACATACCCAGCAGATCCAAAGATCCAAGTTGAAGCAGAACATGGTTTATTAAAGGGACTAAATCTGAACCTGAGAATCTGACGACAGACTCAGATTACACAGGTCGTGTGACGTATCTCTGTGCTGACAAAGTCTGTAATCTGAGAATCACAGAGCTGAGACGGAGCGACTCAGCTGTTTACAAGTTCAGATTTGAAACAAACCAAAAATATGGGAAATTTACTGGTGAACCTGGAGTCACTTTGTCTGTCACAGGTAACATTTGTTTTCCTAAAGGTTAATGTGTTGGAAATATTTTCATGTATGTTTGAATAAAATCGTAGTTGTTCTTTTCTCCCGTTCAGCTCTCAGTGTGCAGGTGATCAAAGCAGCATCATATCCACATTATAACAGGGTGGATCTGAAGTGTCACAGCAGCTGTGATCGTCCTACATACGTCTGGTTCAACAATGGACAGAAAATTCCAGGACAAACATCTTCTGATATTTCTGTCTATGTTCACGGTGCAGACAGTTTCTCCTGTGCTGTAATAGGACATGAGAAGTTCCGTCTCCTTCAGTGTGTGAGTTTACTCAACAATCTCCTGCTGTTTGAAGCTGCTGTATGTGTGTGTGTGTGACTCTGTGGTATTTAATGATTCATTGTAAAACTCAAAGAAATATATTTTCTCTGACCCATAAAAAGACCAACACTGTAAAATCAGGCTGTAAAAATGTAAAGCGACAGTTTCCACTGTGGAAAAGTATCAAAACAATATGTTATTCCATGTTTACACAGAGAAAACACTGAGTCTCTAAAACATATTGATCTTTATGAAATTTGTCTCATTTTCTTTTCTTATTATATTTTGATCCTTGTTTTCATCACAGCTTTTCCTTACGGCTTCATCCAGAAAACTAAAGTAAAAACTGTCAATGCTGATGATTCTCATTTTAATCATTTACTAGGAGATAAAAACCAGGAAACAATCGAGCTGATCATACATTTACTGAGCTGGTTTAGTTACTGACAAACTTTTAGATGGTCCCATTAAATTTGTACTAATATTCCTGTTTATTTGATCTCGATTGTGATATGCATATTATTATGTAATGTTACCAAAATGTCTAAATATTATCTTCCAGACCCTCCAAAGGTTCCCTCAGTGTCAGTGAGTCCTCTGCTCAGATAGTGGAGGGTAGTTCAGTGAATCTGAGCTGTAGCAGTGATTCTAACCCAGCAGCTAATTATACCTGGTACAAGAAGAACCAAACAGAGATCAACCAAGAACCACAGCTTGTCTTCAGCTCCATCCAGTCCTCTGACTCTGGACAGTATTACTGTACAGTTGAGAACGAGCTGGGGAGGAGGAGATCTGAGGACGTCTTCATTAATGTGGAATGTGAGTAGAATGTAGGAAGTAAACCAAAAGATTATGAATTTGAATTTTTTAGGCTTGTCACTCTTCACAACATGAGACTGATTATATATTAATTCATCTCCTCCAGACCCTCCAAAGGTTCCTCAGTGTCAGTGAGTCCTCTGCTGAGATAGTGGAGGGTAGTTCAGTGACTCTGACCTGTAGCAGTGATTCTAACCCAGCAGCTAATTATACCTGGTACAAGGAAAATGAAGACTCACCAAAAGCTTCAGGACAGATCTTCACCATCACTGACTTC